>NQII01001735.1:5148-64478 GCA_002778355.1 Clitarchus hookeri
AAATTCCTTCCTATGGATCGAAAACTACCTTTTGGATGATCGTTTTTGCAACTGGGGTGATCGGTACTTGTTTGCGGAAAAAAAATTATAAATCTTGTGGGAAATAAAAGGATATTTTGAGGGAAAAAAGCGAAGTTTTAAAGGAAAATTGGTCGATTTTGAAATTTTGAGGGAAATGGCCACCGGCAGACGGCAAGGACAGAGCATGAAAAGCACCACCGCTCCATGGCCCTCACATCCCTTGTAACAAACTCATCATAATCCTACTACTTATAACCAATCTTAAAATTTAAGATCATCCATATTAGCTAAATCCCATTCTTCGACACTATAACGATTTTATTTTCAGTAATTTTTCCATAATGCTATTGAAATACGCAAACTGAAACCTCTCGTGAACATAACGGTAATTTATTTAAAACCTTAATGCCAATGTTGACATAGTTTTGTTGTATTTTACGAAGCCTGACATACTGATTACCCATTTTTTTTCATCCTTGTGCTATGATCATTATAACTATTACGTAGATTAGAATCACTTAAATAACCCTTTACATTTTTAAGATATTGCAATATTAAAATACTACCCCAAGCAAAAGGTGTTTGTGGAATAAAGCAAAATACTAATTAGATTTATATTTGTACAAAATGTATCCCTTTTGTAAAGCAGATAAAAAAACATTTTAGTTATGAGTACATACATTTTTTGTGTATCTATCCTTGTTCAATGTACCATCAATTTTAAAATCCAACAGTATTACATTTATTTATTCTTAAATGAAGAGAACTAAAAATTATTTTTTCATTGTTATCCTTGAAATAATACTTCAGTTTCTATCCGCACTAATAGCTTCAGTTGTATCCACACAATATCTTAAGTTTTATCCAGTGTTTAACATGTGGCCTCTTCCCATGCAATAGTGCTTCAAACGAGGTTTGACTCATTCTGAAGTACACAACATATTTATACACTAGTCTATATATATAGGATATATATATATGCCCTTTCATTTATCTATCGCTTTTTAATGGACGAATCAACATCCTTCCTCCTTATTTTGCCTTTTATCTGACATGAATTAATAGAG
This sequence comes from Clitarchus hookeri, assembly GCA_002778355.1. Classification (NCBI taxonomy): domain Eukaryota; kingdom Metazoa; phylum Arthropoda; class Insecta; order Phasmatodea; family Phasmatidae; genus Clitarchus; species Clitarchus hookeri. The sequence continues at coordinate 6,237 of NQII01001735.1, forward strand.
CACGCATGGCCATTATTTGCTTGAAATTCATTTTCGAACTGGGATAGCTAGCAGTTTTAGCAACTAGTGTGCTATTTAACATTATCTCCAGGGTCAAATCACCGCCGTGGCTAGATATCCGCACGGCTTAAAATCGTCCGTGCGTGCGTGGCCAAATTGCGAGGGAAACGGGAGAACCCCGAGAAAAACCGCCGACCAGCGGCATCGTCCAGCACGATTCCCACATTCGAAAATCCGGGAGTGACCTGGCCGGGGATTTAACCAGGTTCGCCTTGGTTGGAGGCGAGTAGTCTAACCACTACACCACCGCGGACCTCTTATGACGTATGGAATAAATTTTTTTTTTTTAAAGTAAAGTTTAGAAAATGTTGTCCTACTTCCGTTCATAGCTTTGTAGATTACGTCAGTTATATCTAATAACGATTCAGATAAGTAATCTTGCGGCAGATCTGCCGTTTGACTTGAATTTGCCTTACCGAGCAAGCTTGTCATGTCATGTGTGATTCAATCATGATTTAAGCCAAATTTTCTCACGGCTGGAAAATACTTCTTATGCCATGTTTACAGATGGTTTTAATTATACGTGCAGCTTGCAAAGACAAACTTGCAGCAAGTATAACTAATCAAGCTTGCTAGAAGCTTGGCGCATCTAGACTAGTCAGATTGATACAAGGTTGGTGAAAAATTGCTGGCTTGCACAATAAGTCATTGTTGCAAGCTTACAGGCTTGTCATGACAAGTTTTAATCAAGCTGATTATGCTATCATGTGAGGTGAATGCACTACGAGAAAATGCAACAAAATATTTTAGTGTTACGTAAAGGGGGATATTGGGCGGTCTGGGGAGCAAGGAGCCATTAATGCTATATCATTCCGGCCAACCGGCGGCCATCTTGGATGACGTCAGTACCGCCATCTTGGATTGCATAATCGCCGCCATAAAGCTAGCCAGGATATGTGAACGCCACTTTGGTAGCCAGGATCAGTGGCCGCCATTTTAAATTGCATCATTCTATGGCATCAGCACCCCTATGACGTCACCAAGCACTTCATGCTCTGTCATTCCATCTCACCATCTTGTTTCTAAAAATTATTAGTTATTTTTTGATGCTCTAACATTCCATCTTACCTCTCTCGCCTGCTTCCCCTCAGGAAGCCTCAATGCTCGGCTGTCATTTTGTTTCGTCTACTGTAAGAGGCCATCTCTGATGACGCCTGCTAGATTTGGCAATTCTACGAGAGTGCGCATCTGCTGTAGTTCTCTCTTCGCCTGCTAGGGGCGTTTTTATTTTATTTTGGGAGCTCAAAAAAATACTCTGGAGGAATGCGGAATGAAACTGACGTACCTTGGATATAACGTCATCTCGGATATCCTACACAATCATTTGACCATCATTAGGAAAANTGCTCTAACATTCCATCTTACCTCTCTCGCCTGCTTCCCCTCAGGAAGCCTCAATGCTCGGCTGTCATTTTGTTTTGTCTACTGTAAGAGGCCATCTCTGATGACGCCTGCTAGATTTGGCAATTCTACGAGAGTGCGCATCTGCTGTAGTTCTCTCTTCGCCTGCTAGGGGCGTTTTTATTTTATTTTGGGAGCTCAAAAAAATACTCTGGAGGAATGTGGAATGAAACTGACGTACCTTGGATATAACGTCATCTCGGATATCCTACACAATCATTTGACCATCATTAGGAAATNGGAATGAAACTGACGTACCTTGGATATAACGTCATCTCGGATATCCTACACAATCATTTGACCATCATTAGGAAATTTTTTTCTTTTTTTAAATTCAGATTTGGTTACTAGTATTATTATTGATCACCATATTGTCTTAAGTCGATGAACGACATTCTAGGCGGATTGATTATGATTTATTTAAGGTATTTATGGGAAAGAGGGGGAAATGTGTTTAAGTCTGTATAAGATTATTAGCATCAAATAGCTTGCAATTCAATCATTTGCCGCATGTAAATAAAAATTTGCCATGTGCATAACCCTACATAGACCACCAAAGGTATACAAGTGCAGAATGAAAAACACGAAGCATAATGTAATGAGTATTTAGANATAACCCTACATAGACCACCAAAGGTATACAAGTGCAGAATGAAAAACACGAAGCATAATGTAATGAGTATTTAGTAACATGAACCAGACCACTTGAATTATGATTTCCATTATAATCGATATATTTTCATTCGTTTTTGTAATGTAGAACANAACATGAACCAGACCACTTGAATTATGATTTCCATTATAATCGATATATTTTCATTCGTTTTTGTAATGTAGAACAAAATTTATGTGTAAGATCAGTATAGGTTTTATGCATCAAATAATTTATATTCCCAATTAAAAGTGCAAGAAAAGAAAAATTATGAAGAAATAAATTTTGTCGCAAATTTAAATGATAAAATAAATTTGGTTGTNTATAGGTTTTATGCATCAAATAATTTATATTCCCAATTAAAAGTGCAAGAAAAGAAAAATTATGAAGAAATAAATTTTGTCGCAAATTTAAATGATAAAATAAATTTGGTTCTTCATATCCCCAAATAGATCATCAAAGGTTCACAAGTGCAAAATTAAAACACGAAGCATTTTTAGGAGGAGGAGAAAAAGGGTTTTATGTCTGTATATTCCATTTTCTTAGGTGCAGTCTCGAGGTTGATGTCCTGGAAGTTGATATCTGCCACCTCGCTCTCACACTTTACCATCCGCACGGCTGTCAAAAACTGTGCGCAAGGCTGTCAAACAACTGTGTGCACAGCTGTCAAATAACTGTGAGCACGGCTGTCAAACAACTGTGCGCATGGCTGTCAAACAACTATGCGCACGGCTGTCAAACAAATGTGCGCACGNGTGCGCAAGGCTGTCAAACAACTGTGTGCACAGCTGTCAAATAACTGTGAGCACGGCTGTCAAACAACTGTGCGCATGGCTGTCAAAAAACTATGCGCAAGGCTGTCAAACAACTGTACGCACGGCTGTCAAACAACTCTGCGTACGGCTTCCTGTACTTGGGACCAAGGGCAGTATACTACACCAATGAGATTTCAGTGTTATATGTATGTTTACATAAATATATATGCTATAAAATCGCTAATGATACTTGAAGCATAGTGTACTGGTGTCTTACGAAGCCGAAAAAAACTTCCCACATTAAAAAATTAAAGTGGACAAAGGAACGCACAGAATGAGGACAGCCACAGAAGAAGATTATGGATGGATAGATAGAGGAAAAAAGAGAGGTTTGGGACAGTACATAAATCAAGAAGAAAAACAAGTACTATACTGTCACCAGTTACTGTAGTGTATGTCTGACATGAATACCATTTCACATTCACAACTAAAGAATAAGTATTGCAATCCACCAGGAAAAAAAACCCAGGTCGGAGGCTACTCATAGATGTCAAATTCTTGTGCACATGAAAGAAAAATTGTGAAAGTGGAGTTGAAGTTACATTAGATAAAACTTAAAACAGGAATCAAGGATATGTAGACCTCACACCTGACAAGATGATGCCTTGCACTGGCTACAGTATGAAACCAGTCATCAGCAACACACCTGACAAGATGATGCCTTGCACTGGCTACAGTGTGCTTCCGGGATAGAACTGAAACTTAAAAAGGATTCGTTTATTTATCACCATGTCATACAATCATTACATAGATTCGTCGTTGCCTGGTCCAAAATGGCTTAAAACCGTACAGGAAAAAATTGTTCAACCAATGTAACAATATGGTACTGCATATATCTTTTATTATCATGCGATATTGCCAAATTATGGATGTTTTGTGTGTAGAGAACATAGTGGTTTGACTTAATATTGCTGACACTGACTCTTATTTTTTGATATTGATTTAACACTTGCTTGTAATCATCAAATGTAATTTTATTTTTGACTGCAGATGTCAATATGCCCTTCGCTCTCTTCATTATCCACAGTGTCAAGAGTGTGCCGAGAATACCTAATTTCAGGCATAACCTCCCACCATGGACAACACAATGGCCGACCGCCTCCACTTAATGACTGAGACCAACGACGTGTGCGCATAATGATCAGTGTTAACAGACAAGCAACACTGCATGAAATAACCGCAGAAATCAATGTGGGACGTACGACGGACGTGTCCGTTAGGACAGTGAGGTGAACTTTTGCTGTACTGGACTATGCCAGCAGAAGACCGACTCGATTGCCTTTACTAACAACACGACATCGCCTGCAGCGCCTCTCCTGGGCTCGTACCAATATCGGTTGGACCCTAGACGACTGGAAAACGGTGGCTTGGTCAGATGAGTCCCAATTTCAGTTGGAAAGAGCTAATGGTAGGGTTTGAGTGTGGCGCAGACCCCTTTGAATCCATGGACCCAAGTTGTCAACAAGGAACTGTGCAAGCTGGTGGTGGCTCCACAATGGTGTGGGCTATTTTTACATGGAATGGACTGGGTCCTCTGGTTCAACTGAACCGATCATTGACTGGAAAGGGTTATGTTCAGCTACTTGGAGACTACTTTCAGCCATTCATGGACTNGACTGGAAAGGGTTATGTTCAGCTACTTGGAGACCACTTTCAGCCATTCATGGACTTCATGTACCCAAACAACGATTGAATTTTTATGGATGACAATGTGCTATGTCACCGGGCCACAACTGTTCGCGATGGGTTTGAAGAACGTTCTGGACAATTCCAGAGAATGATTTGGCCAACAAGATCGCCCGACATGAATCCCATCGAACATTTCTGGGACATAATCGAGATGTCAGTTTGTGCACAAACTCCTACACCGGCAACACTTTCGCAATTATGGACGTCTATAGAGGCAGCATGGCTCAATGTTTCTGCTGGGGACTTCCAATGACTTGTTGAGTCCATGCCACGTCGAGTTCCTGCATTTCGCCGGGCAAAAGAAGGCCCGACACGATATTAGGAGGTATTCCATGACTTTTGACGTCTCAGTGTATATCATTGTCATCTGGATACTGGACGTAGGTCGGTTCCTTCGTGGCGTCATGTGTGGCAGGTAAATAATGAGTGTTTGTAACACAGTGGTGCTTTACACATTTGGCCACCCCTCCTCTTAGTCCCTCTTCCATAAATACGTATGTACATATCGTAGTTTGTGAGCAGTCAGTGAGTCCCATTTTGTTACTACTTATCTGTTATTATAGAGCAAAAGAATTTATTTCGTTCGCCCACAAAATGTTTTATTAAATTAACAAAACTTGAAAAGCAGTAAAATTAATTTTTTTCATTTAACAAAAAACACTCTTGAATTAACAAATCCTTTGTAAGCCAAAATAAATTAGACCGTTGAAAAATATTTAGTTGAATCAACTGTATATATTAGTTTCGTCACTCTGTTGAATACCTCCGTTCAAAAATACAGCTCGAGAATTTTTTTGTAAAAACTAGGATTCTAACAGTTTATATTAGTTCATTTATTGATGCTTAATAATAGTATAAACGTCTAAATAAAACAAGTTCAAATGGAAACTAAGAAGAGAAACTGCAAAACTTGTAGTTTATATTAGCGTATGTTGTCCATTATTCTAGTTGTATTTATTTGAAAAACAATTCTTTTTTTTTCGGTATTCACTTAGCGCTCGGCCGGAAACGATCTATGTTCGAATCTTGGTTGGGCTTCCAATTTAATTTTATACTAACAGAAACTTTTTAACGTGCATATCGCCAAATAAATCTTTAGTTGCAGCAACAAAATCTTTGTTTGGGGCAATCAAATAATAACAAGAAAAAATTTTACTAACAAAAACAAAATGTTATACTGCCCCTATACAAACAATTAATTTGGTTGTGGCAAACAAACTTTCTTTGATTCAACAAAACGTTTTGCTCTGTGTGCGTTGTAAAGACGCCAGAGTCCTGTTTTCCAAACCTTCTCAACACTTTATAAAGTTCTATTGATATACGCATAAAGAAATTGAAAATGTGTAAGGCAATATTAATTTTACATGTGGTGGAAGAATACAATGGGCATAAAATTAGATTCTTAGAAGGGACTTTCAAAAGCGCTCGATGAATTTCACACAGCTTGAAACATAATTCGTTTGTTAAATCGTAGCCAAGATATCGATATTAANAATTAGATTCTTAGAAGGGGCTTTCAAAAGCGCTCGATGAATTTCACACAGCTTGAAACATAATTCGTTTGTTAAACCGTAGCCAAGATATCGATATTTATTTAATTAAATATTTAGTTTTTCTTTTAATGTTCCCTTTTAATGCTGGGCGATAAATCAAAAGACTCTTTACAAATATACATTACCTTCTAATAACTGCATATTATCAGTGGCTTCCAGCGGATTAAAAGAGTGCCGATCTGTTAATGTAGTCTACTTCAAAACCCCCTCTTTTCTCCAACAAGCGGTTTTTTCAAGCTTTGGAGCGATTTAAAGAATGGAGAATTCCACCTCAGCCCACAAGTAAATATCATGTTTCATGGACCACAGTATGGCAATATATGTATGTGTATTTTAAGCAAATTGCCATTGAACGTATGCACGGAGTTCAAGAGCTGTATAAATAGAGAATAATCAGAAACTCTTTAAGCATTGAACCAATAATTCAATGTAGGTAATTAAAGTCATTCGTTTCATTCTGCACGTACAACACAGTTTTTAACTTTCGTGGACCCATATCTCTATTGCAGCTATATTGATATCCGGAGTAGTAGTTGGGAATGTTCAATAAAATTAAGTTATGTTACAGAGACTGAAGAATTAATGAAAAAAAANTATATGTATGTGTATTTTAAGCAAATTGCCATTGAACGTATGCACGGAGTTCAAGAGCTGTATAAATAGAGAATATTCAGAAACTCTTTAAGCATTGAACCAATAATTCAATGTAGGTAATTAAAGTCATTCGTTTCATTCTGCACGTACAACACAGTTTTTAACTTTCGTGGACCCATATCTCTATTGCAGCTATATTTATATATCCGGAGTAGTAGTTGGGAATGTTCAATAAAATTAAGTTATGTTACAGAGACTGAAGAATTAATGAAAAAAAAACATAGGGAAACGTCGAGTTGTGGATATTTAAATGCCACCAGTAATCATTCGATGAAATTGATAAAGTTTTCCTGTCTATTAATATATTTCATAAATTAACCAACTAAATTTCATGATTTATTAAGTCATGTATTAAAATATTTAATATTTTCAAAACTGAACGATGTTGTTTTATTAAAATTACTTAAATAAATAGTCGTTCAAGTAACAGCATGCACTGTTATGTTTTTAATATTTTATACATGTGGCTAGGGCTATTATGAGGGAAGGACTGAAGTTAACTATGAAGACAGAACATATATTTAATATAATTTTTACTAGATACAATAAATATAAGGTATTGGCGAGGGAGGACCTAGACACTACACAATTACAAAATATGGCTAACCTCAATGATAGAGTCGCTGTAGGCTGAGTGTCGCGCGGAAAGCTGAGAGCGGCACGCCAAGCTGCATCTCGATGACTTCATCTCGACGTGGGTCCACAGACAGACAGACGGACCCCGTGTTAAGTGTTGCCAACTATTATATAGTTTCTGCTGGCGTTGTTGTACCAAATACGGTGCCGCCGGGAGGGGAGCTCCGCTTACGCTTCGCTGTTATGTTTTATAAACTGTTATTGTTGTAATATGTTTGGGATTCTTCACCTGACCTGGATACCAACACGTCGCTGCAGTTCGCTAGGCTTGTCCGCCTTCACTGAATCATAACACTACGTATATATTCTTAAGCAAATGCAGTCTTTGTATTATGTTGAGAAAGCTGTAAACCTTTACCTCATTTATAATACGTAAAGACTACAAATATCTGTGGATACAAAACCAACCACCACGTTTCTTTGAATTAGGTACTCATTTGACTGAATATATGGAATATTCTAACTATAGAGGACGTGTTGCCGATTTTCACAAGTGGGTGACGTGGTGGACGTTGCTGTTGGTAGATAGATTTATTTTGAGCTTTCCCTTTCCCACGTTGTGTTATTCCGACAATGCCCCGTATCCATCTTATTCCCCCTCGGCTCTAAAATCCCAATATTTGTATCTTTCACTCAATTACTAAACGATCACACTAATAATTTTTTTTTAGCAAATTTTCTACTTCATTATATACACACACTGAAAAAGCATGAATGGTGAAGTTTTTTTTCCTATGCACTAATGAGAGATTTGGTTACACATGTTCACTAGAGTGTAAATGCACGGTTAAACTCTCCAGTTTGCACAATAGCATGGATATATTTGCAGCCTGTTGAAAGGTAAATTTCGCATACTTTTGCGTATAGTCCATTCACAGTTACTACCAGCCTTCCTGAAGCCCTGCTAAAGTCTTTCTTTCAGGGTATTCCTCCGCCCCGTGCAAACAAAGCTTAACCAAGTCTATAAAATTAAACCAAAGGGACATTGCACTGCATTCGTGGGCACTCAGTTCAATACCATTTTCTCAAGAATGGTTCCTTACTAGGCATTATCAAACACCTATCGTCGATCTGTTTTTATTCATAATAACTATAAATGAAATATCATAATTTATAGACTAAATAAAAGTTAAAATTCATTTTAACCAAAAATGAGGTAGTTTTATTTTAACATAAGTATAAAACGCCTGTGATAAGGGGAATATTTACAAAACACCTCATAGATGGGGTAATCCCTTCAAAGGTTTAATTCAAAAAGTGTGAAGAAACCACGAATAGACTTCCATTACAGTTTAGGAAGTTTGTAAATAAAATTAAAGCGCATTATTTAAGGAANACAAAACACCTCATAGATGGGGTAATCCCTTCAAAGGTTTAATTCAAAAAATGTGAAGAAACCACGAATAGACTTCCATTACAGTTTAGGAAGTTTGTAAATAAAATTAAAGCGCATTATTTAAGGAATATTTTCATGATTGATTCATTCATTAGCGCTTTAATTTCTGGTCGACTATGTATTGGACGTTGCACAAGAAGAGGATTTATTCATCTATACTGTACACCGCAAAACACACAGCTAATTAAGCGAAGGTGAATTAAGTTTGGAGGCATTGTTCGTTCTCTACTCTGTATTCATCAACCATATAGACAACAGTAACATCAAACACAAACTTGTTCACTGATACTAGTACAGTACCAAACAAAATAATCCGTCCACTGTAATGCCTAAAATATTATTGTATATTGACAGAAAGGGTTAGCCACCTCTGTGAGAGTTTAAGTGTACGTTTGAATGTAAAGTGTCGCTTTGGGTCAGCGATAAGCTGGAAGAATCCTTTATGATTCACATTTTACTCTCCTCACTCACACAGTTATTGTGTCGTTAATAAGATTGAAGCAGTACGTGCAAATGCAAATTTCCAGTTTAAGGAACATAGCTATTTCTTTCGCGATATCAAAAGTCTGAGCTTCCGATGACGACAATTTTTTTTTAGTGTATTACAATACACACATACAATCGTAATTGTAGCTTCAGTCTGATTATGTATGGTGCAAATAATTTAAGGGACAGAGCTGTCTTCGCCTTCGGATCTCGATATCACCAACCCGCATACCATTCTGCTTTGCAAGTAACAGGCGCAACGTGGCGATCCATCTTACACGAAATATCTACACCGCACAGTAGTTTGGACAAGGACTCTTTATCTCCCACAGAATCCGGCCAAATTGGCTGCCAATGGAAATATGGAACCTAAGAAAAATATAGAATATAAATAAAGCTTGCCAATTACTTATGTAATATAAGTATTATATTATAAATATATATTTCTATATATAAAACTCTTTTCTGTTGTTTACCACGACTACTAAAACGTGATTTATTGACAATAAAGATTGCCGTGAATATTTATTTAAACATAAAACCAATTTATTTGGTAAATTTTTTATTTTAATGTCATAAAATAGCTAATTGAACAGTAGAAGGGAAAATATTTATTCACAGGGTACAGATGCTGGCGCCGGCTGGCTGCAACCATATAACGTCACCCAACCGTCATCTTGAATGCGAGTGAACAAATGTAATAATTTTGAAAAAAAAAAATTAAAGACATACGCAGAGGAAGTAGAAGAAAAATGGAAGTCTGTCACAAGGCCGCAGGGTACTGGACCTCGGAGCTGGTCATGCTCTGTTATTCCGGTCAGCATGCGACCATATTGATCTCCATTTATCTCCGAAATAACTTGTTTAGTCCCAAAAAATCACTTCAGGAAGTAACTATTTTAACCAAAAACCACTTTTCCCACCAAAAAATTAAAAAAAAAAAGTGGAAAAAAGTTCCGATCCAGTCCTCAAATGAGCAAAGAGGACAGAGGCTACTCGATGCAAGAGCCTAAAAGTCCTCAGATGAGCAAGCAGATTCGAAGCTCGTAGCAGAATGATCCAGTTAATCCTTAGAGCTGTCAGTAAAAGCNCGAAGCTCGTAGCAGAATGATCCAGTTAATCCTTAGAGCTGTCAGTAAAAGCGGATTCAAGGCTCCCAGCCAGGTCCAGAGTATCGGGCGGATCAACGGACAAGGCCCCCTCCCCCGACCAACATCCTGCAACTACCGTTTCCTCACACTCTTACNATGTTACAAGTATCATTGAAAGACTTATATACAGGAGATACCGGGGCTCAATGGCAGGTGAAGGATCAGATACTTAGCTCCCGATAAGAATACCAGCAGATGAATGGCCCACACAACCAACCCTGCCAAATTGTATATGTTCTTTAATCAACCCCCACCACCCCACCACTACATTCACTTGACTAACTAGTCAACACCCACCCAACTACCGCCTTTAACGAATCATGGACATACATGACACCTTCTTATTACTCGTATTCGCTCGATTTCCAATCCCCTCACCCCTCACCCACAGTTTACACACTACTGCTCAACCCCCACCACTACCGTTAGATTGCTCTGGTGATTTCACAATGACATCATATTACTCGCTCGTAATTGGTTGTTGGTCACGTGGTATCTCATTTTCTGCAGATGATTTATATAGCCAAAGGCAGGCCACATCACAGTTCTCCGTTTGATGCGAGAGGTGACAGATAGCACTTTCTTCTCTGATNTATATAGCCAAAGGCAGGCCACATCACAGTTCTCCGTTTGATGCGAGAGGTGACAGATAGCACTTTCTTCTCTGATGTTTCCAGCATTCTGACTGGTAAGTTATTTTTTTTTATGTAGTTGTCTTCCATCGAACTCCGTAGGGTATTATAGAACGTGTTCGCAATTACATATACATTTCCCCCCAAAAAATTAAAACTTTGCCTAAAATTTAGAATGCCAATTCGGGCCAGCAAGGTACTGTAGTGTAGATATAAAGACGATGTGTTCGTTACATTGTATGCCTGCGACCAATGTTCTGACTTCGTCTTTGGTGGTACTCTTCCTGGACTGCCTATGTCGTCGATGCTATTCGTAAACCATTTGGTTTAGGCACTTGAAACTTGGAATGTACATTGTCATCATTAGCCGAATGATCTCGACACATCTGACTATGGTCTAACCCATTTATTAGCGTATTTACCAATATTTTCCAATAAGTGGCGGTAGAGAGACACCATAACAGACTATTAGCGTATTTACCAATATTTTCCAATAAGTGGCGGTAGAGACACACCAAAACAGACCAACCGACCACATGAATCGGCAATACCAAATAACCATTTAAACCGGCATTACTAGCCAGCAATACGAACCAGTCAGGCTATGCAAACCAGGCGAAGCACCCATACGAGCCAACCTTGTAAACCATCAGTACTAGATAAAAATATGTCAATACATACCAGCTAACCACACCAGTAAACCAGACTGACTGGCAATAGAAAACAACCATTTCAGCCGGCCAGTCTAACAACCATCAAGATCAGCAATACCATAATCGCCAATCATGACGACCAGTAATACAGACTCTGCATTTCTAGCAAACCCTACCAAAGAACCATAAAAATGACCATATCAAAGGCCCATACGAATGGACCACAAAAGCCGACTTGGCAAAATAACCAGAGATGAGCCAACGACTGAAACTCCACCCAAGACTGACTCTGTTCAGTACGGCCTGCTGCCGAAACAAACTCCTGCCAAACTGATTATTGCAACGGCCAAGGTGGCCAATCTCAAAAAATTCGTTGCTTAACTCGTCGCAAAAACTCGCAAAACAATTCAATCAGAGCTGACCATACAAAAGCGCTATGCCAAATGACCAGGCTAACCAACCAGTTGTCAAACATATCTCTAAAACATTCCTAAAAAAATATTCCTAGTTCCTGAAATATATTTCTCATTAATTAAAAACTTTCCTCAAAAATATTCCTCATTCCTCGAAAAAATTCCTCGAAAATATTCCTAATTCCTCAAAAATATCACTCATTCCTCAAACATATTCCTATTTTCTCAAAATGCTCCTGAAAAACTTTCCTCGAAAAAAATCCTCATTTCTCAAAAACATTCCTCAAAAATAGCCTCATTCCTCGAAAATATTACTCATTCCTCAAAAATATTCCTTTTACCTCAAAAATATTCCTTATTATTTCCTCATTCCTTTAAAACATTCCTAAACATATTCCCCATTCGTCAAAAATATTCGTCATTCCTCAAAAATATTCCTCATTTCTCAAACATATTCCTCGTCCTTCAAAAATATTCCTTATTCCTCATAAACATTCCTCAAATTATTCCTTATTCCTCAAAACAATTTTTCATTCCTTAAAAATATTCTTCATTCTTAAAAATTATCCCTCGTTCCTCAAAAATATTCCTCAGGAACATTACTTCCTTAGTTCGTTTGTTTGTCGAACAAAACACATCCGACTTTAAACAGCCCAAGAAAAACATAATACTTCGCATTGAACCATATTTCTTCTAGAGCACTTTCTCGCAGAATTTTTACGTAAAACAGACTCTTGTAATAAATTTTATACACCACTGAATTAATAAGTATTTCAGGAAAGCAGTAGGGTAAGTTTCAAGAAATTAAATGTGCACACGTATGAGTACATAAATTTATTATCCTACTTTTTCCATTCATTCGATCTTTGCATTAATTTGATGTTTGCCGAACGTGTATAGTACACAATGGTTTCATTTTATGTAGCCTCTTTCCTTAAGTTCACCGATGAATGAAGGTATCTCCTTACTGTGAGAAATATTTCCCCCTACTTGCAAGGCAATCAAAAATATCTGAGTCTATAAACAAGTTAGTTGGGGTCTTCGGGAAATATATAGTTGGTTTTCCTGTCGTCTTACGCATTCTTCGCGCTTTTTTTTTTCAGCAAAGCCGGTGGGGAAATGTGTGAGGACGTCGAAAAAACCTACAAGTGTAACACCATCAATGATATGATGCTGTTTGGTTGAGAGCTACGTCTTCCTAGTAACCTGCTGTTTGGCTGACCTTCAGAAGAGGAAGTAGCTGCCCCAGATTACGCCAGCGAATTACAGTACATCACAGACAATTTGGCATTCGTAACTTTGTTCGACAGCACCTCATAATAAAGAGTGACTGGATAAAGTCACAGTATGGCAAGAGAATATTGGGCATGGCATTTCATGTAGGACAACTCGTTTGGCTGTACAACACGCAGAGGCGGGAAAGATTCTTCCTGGAGGCCATTAAAGGGTTCTGAATAAGATCAATGATGTGGTCTTTCGGATTTGTCGTCAAGACCCTCAGGCGAAGCCAACAGTTGCCCACATCGACCGACTGGCACTCTACGAATGTTCCGATGTTGCAGAGTCTGTTCATAACGAACAGACTTGAGGCAGGGGCAGTGTTACGCGCTCGCTGCTTTGCGTAGTTTCCCTTTCCCTGCATCGCTTGAGCGAGCGAAGGAGTGTGCGAAGGCCGCGATAATAACCCGATAGTGCGCGGAGATTTCCAAAGGCATGCTGCCGCGCGTACCGAAACCGCGATAAGCCTGCCGTGATTCGCGCCATTCCTGACCTTCGTCGGATTGAATTTCTGGGGTTATCAACGGAAGAATGTTCTGTTCATTGCCCTCGACTTCCTCAGCGGGACTCAGGGTACGATGGATCTTCTAGATTGGACCAGCGAGACTACTTAAATAATGAGTTTGAATTATGTGACTGTAACCAATACAGAGACGTTGATATGGACTTTAATTTGATCTGAGATACACTTTAACTATTGTGCTTACTGAGAACAATTAAGATCAATAGTGGAGGTACAGTAGNTCTGTTCATTGCCCTCGACTTCCTCAGCGGGACTCAGGGTACGATGGATCTTCTAGATTGGACCAGCGAGACTACTTAAATAATGAGTTTGAATTATGTGACTGTAACCAATACAGAGACGTTGATATGGACTTTAATTTGATCTGAGATACACTTTAACTATTGTGCTTACTGAGAACAATTAAGATCAATAGTGGAGGTACAGTAGTTTAATGTTTTAAATAAGAGCTGTATGAATAAATTTAATTGATCAAATTTNGAGATGGTTCAGGTAATTAAATGCTGGATCACTTGGTTAATTAGTGCCTAGACCGAGCCTCTTACAATAGAAAGAATGTGTCCGTTGCCGACGTCACGTGATTGTATTTTGCTCATTGTATCGTGCGGTTTCAACGAGCAAATGCCACAGAATTTCCTTATAGACGATGATTCCTGAAGTGGACAATTTTTCAACTGCACTTTATGACTGGGAGAAACATTATTGTACGTGGCCATGAACTCTGAAAATATTTCAAATTCATATACATTTTTTATTGCTCGTTTTCGATATCCACCAAAGGAAAATGTAGTATCTGTTTTCCAAATGGCAAAAAAAGTTTGTAATGGGTTAACATATGTAAATGTGAAATGTGAAACGTGGAGCTTGTTCCGTGGTAGTTTATAGAGTTCTCATTTTTTTTAACTAACATTGATTTTCATAAAAAATATGAAAAATATATTTAAATCTTTTTTTAATTAGTTAATATAAAGAATTACAGTAGTTATGTCCATGGACTTGCTTGATGAAGGTTGTTTTTGGAAACATGTGCTTTCTGAAGAACTGAGGACGGAAATAAGCTTCAATTATTGGTGGAATGTATACTGTTATTAACTATTTTTTAAACTTGTAATTAAGTAACTTTTAACAAAATACTTTTCAGCGTTGTAAAACGTATGCTTCCTTCATTAATACACAACATATGCCATACTAGTCTGATTATCCTGGTAGTGTATGTACTACGTGCAGTGAGGACATCGTGTTGTAGAGCCGGCTGCAGAGACACGTTGGAAGCCACTCTACTTCGACCTCAATGAGGGACAAGACGTACAGTTTAATTTGCTTGTTAGTCTCGGGGGAAGTGAGCAGTAAGCACAGACGAGGTTAATACACATTACTCTGACTTCGTTAACGTACCTGCGATTGTAAGTTAACGTTACAGTGTTCCGCGTGATTCTGGCTCGGGTCGCAGCGTCATTCCGCTTGCATCTTCCTCGGAGAATATTTCAAAAGGGGCGGCGGGCGAAAAAAGGGAGGAGAAAAGAAATTGAAGACTAAACTAAGGGAAAAAAAAAAGAAAGAAGAGGTTTGTTTGGTATCGTTTCTCGAACTAAGACACGTTCCGGCAGCAGAAAACTTTAATNTCCTCCCTCCCCCACAGTCGGGTTCTTTGCCCGTAATGTTAAAAAGACTAAAGAAGTGAAGGATTTTCTTGTAATATCGCAAGAAGCCCCTCCACGGCCTCCCCCCTCCCTATTCCATCGCCCTCCTACCACCGAAGGGCTCTTTGTTTTCCCTCCACAGCCCCTCTGCCCGGGCAAATTTAAAATGAAACCCTCTTCGAGGCTGACTCGTCACGCGAGCGGCGCCGGGGTCAAAGGTCGACCCGGTAGTGACACCCGAGTCGGCGAAGAGTGAAGAGATTTGGGCGTCTCTTATTTAACGTGGAGGTCTTGAGAGCCGACGAGGGTGAAGCGAGGTGAGCTAGGAGTGGCGCTGGAACGGTGGAGAAAACGGGAGATCCCCGAGAAAACCCGCCGACTAGCGGTATCGTCCGGCACGATTCAAACGTGTGGATAAACGGGAGCGGCCCCGCTGGGAGTTGAACCCGGTTCGCCTTGTACACCACAGTTGCACTTAGAAAACTGCCAACAAAATATTTGTTTGTATAGTGCCAAAAAAATCTTTAGTTTCCCCCAAAAAGAATTATTTGTTTAGTAGACGAAACTTAGAAAGCAGCTAAATCAATGTTATTCATATAAAAAAAAGGTGTGTTGGGCCAAAAGAGATCAGGCTCTCAGCAAGTTATTTCGTTAAATCAACTGTATATATTTCTTTGGCCACACATTTGGTTGTCTTCATTTGAAAATAAAACTCGTGAATTAGTTTCCTTTTTTTAAGACAATTATGCTAGTAACAGTGGTTGTTAGTGCACCAATTGACGGTTAATAATGATATAAACATACTAATAATATAAGTTAAACAGGAAACTTGAAAGTAAAGCTGTTAAACTTGAAATATTTGTCTGAGCACGTTGTCCAGAATTGTAAAATCATGTGTTTAAAAACGTCCCCGTTTGGTCAATTCTCACGTTAGCTGAGGTTGCTCAGGCATACCGCTCCAGCGTAGGTGATCTGGGTTCGAGTCCCAGTCGGGCTTCCGATTTTTATCACATTAACCAAAACTGTTTTGTGTGCGTAGAGACAAACAAATCTTCATTTGCACGAACCAAAAATATGTTTGGGGTAACCAAATAAGAAGAAAATAGTTTGGTTTTCACAGAAAAATATTTTATTGCACCTATACAAACAATTCATTTGGTTTAACCAAGTAAACTTTGTTTGGTCCAGAAAAACCTTTTTCTCAGTGTGCAGTCTCAAGAACGACCACTTTTTTGACATTTTTGAAAGTGAGCTTACAGTTACTTCCACGGAAAATTATTTTCTGTTGGTATGCTCATCAGGTTGGCAGTCAGCTGTTTTTATTTAAACATCATCCGGGAAGGGGAGGGGAGACACCGTTATACCCACGGAGACAGTTGTAAACAGGTCTGTCTTGTCCAAAAAGTGCACTCGTTCGTGGGACAGGCTATATTCGTTGGCTGTTGGTCACATTTATACGCCAGAATACAGCGCAGTTTTTACTGGGCAAGTCGGAACTCAGTTACTCAGTTTTTGGGCGTCTGTGATTCGCGGGCAGGCAGCTAACACTCGTAGCTTTCAAAAACACTAATCACGAAGGTGTTTCGAAACACAGCATGGCAGGAACTCTTTTCCGTGAAAATCGGCTGTGTGTAACCCGGGGGTTGACAAACGCCACCCGCCTACCTGGGCCTATTTGCCGCACCTGAGGCAGAGAAGCACGTGAGCGATAAGGGTTACACCTGTACCCGCAACAAGTGCACTATCGTCACTAAGAGCCAGACTCTGAACTGGCGTGCAGTGTTCTCGTCGTGCTGCCCGTAACTACTGAACTTCAAGGGAAACTTTCCCCGCCATATTAAATTGTTGGTTTCTATAGCATTTTTATATTTTTATAAAAGCACATTTCGAAAGTACCTCTATACCCAACAAGATATATGCTGTTCATGGTCATCTGAGCACTTTTGAAGTCAACTTTGAAAAACGTCACTGACCCTTACTGGGTAGGTGTACGGACACACCGGCAGGGACGTGCCTAGTAAAGTTGGTACTGACAGAGAGAAAAAATTTCCATGTTTCAACGTGGAATTAAAAGTGTTATGTAAACGTTTGTGAAAAAATAATTTATCGATTTTGTTTTCTGGTTTTTTAATGCACGTTAGGTGTACTAATAAGCGAATTTGTAAAATATGTACTTCTATATTAATTTGATACTTTAACTTGATCGACGCATGAATAAAGTGATGAGGCCCATGACAATGCTAATTTTACATAAGGCGGAAGAACATACATTGTACATACAAGTAGATCTTAAGCAGGGCTTTCAAAAGTGCTCAGTTTACCGTGAACAGCCTATAATTATTTTACCCTACAGTACAGTCATTATGACTGACGTAAGAAATGTTGTTGATATAATATTATTTATTTTGCCAAATTTTTGTCACAATTACTGTTGTGACGTAATTATGAGTTCGTAGTTCCCTTGTATCGTTTGTACTGCATGCTAAAGTTAATAGCTAGTTGGGCATAATGCTACTTTCCCAATTTACTTTTTAAAAATACAAATAATCTAGAAAATCCATTAATTCAAAACGACGGGTTTACATCTCCAATAAAGCAGCAGCCTACATAGCGCCTGAAATTCGTTTCAGCGTGTTTGAAATATATGTTCTTTATTTTACCTACGGAAAGAAAGCACATTCCAAACGATGACAAGATGATTCTTTTAAGTAATCGCCCACATTGGAAATATTATTTTCATACCCTCCAACATAGATAATTAAATTTTCAGGTTTGCCATAACTTAACATATACGAACCGGATAGATGCGATACTACATTGACGAAAGAAGACGAATCCAACCCAGCATCAACGAAAATAACGAGAAATAGTATTCTCCACCTTATCGATTGAATAACGTATTTACTCAACGGTGTCGAGGTAGGCCAGGCGAGAGATGTTGCCATAACGATCGCGATCAAAAATTACCTCTCGCTTATGCCTAACGAACTGTCTGTGGCCAAGATGGTTGGCTGGGGAATAAAAGATGACTACAGTGTTCCTATTTAACCCGGAGGCAAGTTCAAAGTCTGTATTTCCTCTAGCGATGTCACTGGGTTTTGCCTGAAGACTACAAACGAATTATCATAAATTTGAAGCAGAAACTGGCACTGCTCCTAGCCAATACGCACTCAGATGCTATCATGGATTCGGGGAAAACCTGGAAACAGTAGAATTGAAGCTACAGTCTATCGAATGGATGTTGCCTCACGTTCAGCTGAGTACTACCGAACATATCAAGACGCTGAGGAACGTGGAAGATGGCAAAAACATCGATGTAGCTTTCAGGTCGTGGAGTCTCGATACTTACCCCGGATTGCCCGCAAGCCAGCGCATCCACGGGATGGTGAAGTCAAGCTTTGCCACCAAGAAACCGAGATACAGCCTCGTTGGGCTTCAGACCAGAAGACAGTTAAATGTTAGAGTAAGCTGTTCGTAGTTCGACACATTTCAAATTAAAAACGTGAAAATATATGCGAATAGTGAAAGTCATCCGTATGTGGACATGAACATGAACTTTGAAAACGGTCAGTACCTGCTGGTACATCAAATGTACACTCAATTACAAAATGCATATTATGAACGCACCCAATCCCAGATACTGAGCCCAGATACCTTCAAGAGATGGGCCCCGCTCATGGTGTTCGACGTGAGTAAACAGGACGAGCGTATTAGTTCTATTGTGATCTACTGCAGGATCGAATTCACTATTCATGGAAATATTCCCCTACGCTCATGCGCTTGCTGCCTGATATTTTACGACTGACTCGCATCGTACAATTTTCGAGACAAAGTCGTGAAGATACTTTCGTGAATGACGCAGAATATATAAATACGATGGGCCGTATGCGATATCTGTTTAGTCGTCCTCGAGCATAGGCAGCATCATGACGTACTGTGATCTGCAAATGTTCCAGAGCCAGAGCGGCTACATGCTCAAGGAGATCGCTGAGTCCTACGATGACAATGAAAAAAAGTTCACACGCTCCTTCCGCTCCTCTTATCCGTGAAAACTGTTGGATGAGAAAATAAAAAAGACGAACGACTGGGTGACCAAGTACCACCACGGACTGAAGTGGAACGAGTGCAAGATTCCATACCACCAAGTGGGAAATATGCTGCGCCACTTGCTGATGCAGTATCCGCGAGGTCCTATCTACATGGTCGGGCCCGAACAGGAAAAGTGGCTATGCGACTTGTGCGAAAACCAAGTTGAAATCATCGACGTGCAGTTCGAATACGGGTGTGCTTCGCTGCGCAAGCTGACGAAACTTTTCGACTGCCAGCAGTGACACGTCTGCGACAGGTGAGAACCTGACTGGTCACACGCATGGAGGAATGCACAGCTGCTGCGCAAATGGCGTGCCTCGTCGCTGGACAACGAATCTGCCGCCTACAGCTAGACAACAAGTCACTACAACGTTGGTTCCGAAGAACATAAAAAAAAAAAAAAACATGAACAGAAACTGAAATTTTTTTTGTGTTATGGCATATACATATTTATCTATAAAATCAATTTTGTGTGTATATAAAACTTTTTTATTTATATTTTTACCCCAATTCATTAGACTTAAAGAAAAACTTTATAGTTTATGGGGTAATAATGATGAAGGTTGAAACATACAGGTGATATCACGGATGGACATGTGAATGTACACATGCCTTCATGTTGAAACAGGCAGTGTGTAAGATGGAAGGGGGGAAGAGGTGGAGCTGCAGTGTGAAGAAGAGAAGGGAGGGTAGACGCAATGGGTATAAATAATTGCTCCTTGTGGAGGATCAGCAATTCGTCGAAGGAAGAGTTTGGATCGCCTCATTTAGATTTTTAAGTCGACGTCATATTTAGCATCCATGATGTCTTCGGACATTCCAGAGCTAATGGGATTTAGGGCTCTTCCATCTGTTTCCTCGGACATGGTACCGGCGAAGACATATATGTACTTCTTCGTGTGTTATACCAGAAGCGCAATCGACTTCTTCGTGAGTGGTACCAGCAGTTTCATCGACTTCTTCAGGTGGGCTGCCTACAGTAGTACCATTGTCAACTGCTACGGGCAACTACAGAATTGTCATCCCGTTCTTCAACTGAAGCAACTGAATCGCCAAACCGGGCCATCAACATCTGTTCCAGAAACAACTGTATGGCCAACCAGTTCTGCTGAACCATTCCTAAGTTACAAGTGTCGCTTTTGTAAGAAGACCTTCGCTTGTAGTAGCAATGCACGACGACATGAGAAGCATGGCTATACAAATAGTCTCACGCCAACAAAGTACGAGTGTTCGAAGTGTAGAGTGTTGATTTCATGACAGGATGGTCTAAAGGCACACATGATTATATGCAAGGGACTTCCTCCATGTAACATAGAGAATTGACTTTTACAGTTATCGACATATGTTGACCTTCCCGATTTTATCCCACACAAACATATCATAATGAATCCCCACAACTACGAAAACAAATGTTTAAAGCGGTCAGTGTTGGCCGGATTTGTAAAGTCATCGCATACGCAGCGTGCGGACAAGTAGGTAGAAGAAATGTAAGATTTTAGTGGAGTGGATTTTCCGACTCCTCAACAACAAATAATCGCATTTGAGAACAACAACCCTGGCGTGTCTGTAAATGTGTACTCGCTGAATGCTAGGAAAAAGTGATGCCAACACGTTTGACTAAGAACGAGAAACCTGACCATATCAATCTCCTGATTTTGAAGGACGAAACTTAGTATATTTCACGTTATTGTCATATAAAACATTTTTATAGATTGGCGTGATTGCAGATATCTCACATAGGTACAAATTTCATGTCTGCAAACAGTATTTTAAGTATTATACCGATTTCCCATGGAAATCAGGACTCACTCGGGTACAGTGCCTTGCAATACACAAAACAAAGCATAAAATATAAATTTTCAATGTACATATGTGTTTACTCATGTCATACATTACCGAACAAAATGAGTTCAAAAAATATGTTATGTTTTATTTATTTAAAAACCGGCACATATACAAAAAACTTTAATAAAAATATTATATTGAATATAAAAGAAAAAACTAATTTGAACAATTTACGTACTTTTCAGGGTGTACCATCGATATTCGGTACAGGTCCATAGCACTCTTCTCGAAAATAAATTATCTCTGGCGGCTGTTGCTTGAAACAAAAGTTACAATCATAATCTAGTGTGCAATACTGGACAAAATATGTGTGCTAAAGGTTTAATTTAGTGGCCAATGGGCATATACGATTGATTGGTATGGGTGGAGGGATGATTAGTTTAATAAGGCCAATTATTCAATTGTGGAGTAGGCCTTGATAAAGAAGGGGAGGAATTGTTAGTTAAGATTGTGGAGTGTAGGGTGGGTTAACATTATGCTTTCCTCAATTTTTAGAATTTTTTCGATTTTGATGATTGGTAGGGTGGTGGAAAGGATGGGGTGTATGTTGGTTAGGTTTGTGGGGGAGTAAATTGGGGTTACATGATATGTTCTAAGATTTTTAGAATTATTGTTTTTATTGTTTGCGATTTTTCATAATTTTGTTGTTGGGTGGTGATGAGCAGTTTTGCAATGCATAAAACATATTTATAACCTTACATTCCTACCTGTCTCGGTGGCCGATCGGTCAAAGGCGTCCACCAAGGTTTGGCAGTTCGATTCCACCCTACTCCAGACGATATTTTGAGTGCTGAGAAAGTTAAAGAACTGCACCCCTAGCAGTCAACTACAGAACCAACATGGCGGCCGAGCGAAAACCATACCAGCGCTCCTAGCAGGCGGCAGTTGAACGAGGGACTAGTGGAGACAAAATGGCGGACGATGGTGGCACAATCTATCAGCAACAAACATTATGGCCGGCACCAGCGCCCCTAGCAGGTGATGAGGGAGTTACAGAAGACGACATCCAATATGGCGGACGAAGAAAGTGCAAGAGAGAAAAGAAGTGGGGGAGAGAGATAAGATGGAAAAGCAGAGCATGAAAACAAAATGATGGGACGAGAGAGTATAAAGAAGCTAGGTGACAGAGCAATTTGGCAAAAAGGCCGCCAGCCGGCTGGAATGACAGAGCAGGAGGTGACATAATCCAAGATGGCTCACGAATACTGTATTCTTCTCATGATTCGTGTGCCAAAACCGGCATACTTACACTACCCTAATTGACAATTTTTGGTTACAGAAAATTTAAGTTTTAAGAGATGTTTAAAATATTTTTGTGCTAAATTTTGAATATTTTATTTGTTAATTTAAAAAGTTGAGAACATACATATTTTTTATTAATACGCTCTCATATTTTTGCAACCAGCAAATAACACGTGGTAAAAACTAGATACAAAAATATTAAACAACCTTTAAAACGTAAATTTTCTCTAATTCAACATATTCAGTAATTTTTTTAAATTTAAGTTATGACACGAAAACAAAGAATTTCTATATAATAGGTGAAGCTGGGTTTGGATTTGTATTCGCATTGCAAGAATTATCACATGTGGAAATTTGCAACGCATAATTGGCTGCCTTCGTCGGAGCACTATTGTGCAGAAGTTGCACTACCCCACACACGATATTACGCTAGATTCGTGGGGGCCTGCGTGCAAACGGTCGGTCATAATAACAAATGACCTGCGTAATTTCTTCTCAGTTTTGACTTTTCTACGCAACCCCGGTGATATAATCCACCACTTTTTTTTCGGTGTATTTATTAACTGTAATGTTAGATAACTTTCTTGGTAGGTTATGAACATAATTGGAGACCTGCAAATTTCGCGTAATTATTTTAAGACATGTAATACTTGAAGGATGTGTACATTATTTCTACTATTGTCATGGTATTTTCCTTTATTTAAAGGGCCACGGTTGCTGAGCGGTTAGACTGCTCACCTCCCACCAAGGCGAACCAAGTTTAGTCCTCGGCCGGTTCACTCCGGATTTTTGCAAGTGCGAATCGTGCCGGACGATGCCGCTGGTCGGCGGGTTATCTCGGGGATCTCCCGTTCCCCCCGCCCTTTCATTTCGGTGCTGCTCCATACTCAGCTCACTTCACCTACTTCGGCTCTCAAGACCTCGACATTAAGAGCCACCCAAATCTCTTCACTCACTTCATTCATTCACTCACCCATTCTTTATTTGACACTCCCAGGGTGACTCTACCCATGAATAAGGGCTTCATAATAGATGATGCCGAATCACGTTCCGTAGAATCTGAAGATGATTGGCTTGTCACCTAGGCAACAACCAATTGCCACAGGTCACCGGCTCGAATACATACACGACCGTGAAGTTTATCTGGATGGCAAAAAGAATTCGAATTTCGTAGATCCTTAAATATAAGTAATGGGAAATGACAGGGAATAATGTATTAATTCGTTACAAATTAATTAAAATTTTAATACAGTGGCAGGCCTTTATTTCAGGGTCATGGGGTCAGGAAGTTCGAGAGGGTTCATAGCCACTTAACCTCCCTTGTGTGTGCGCCACTGGTCAGAGTTACCGCCCTTCGCATTGTCGCTCATCGCCAAGCAAAACCCCCTATCGCTGTCCCTTCTTCCCCCTTTTACCTATCTACAATAAGTTCTCCTTTTGTCGGGGTTAGCATGCACGCCTTTGTCCACGCGAGGGCAAAAACTAATTACTATAGGGGGACAATATTTTACTTAATTATTTTTGCTTTTAAATAACCGGAAATATTAAAAGCAGTCGCGTTTCAAAGCAAACAGGAAGTGCGCTCGCTTAAGAACAGAAAAAAATTTACAACTAACTGCGGGCAGTAGGGTGTGTGCCAGTGTACGACGAAACTTTTAAAAACTAATGTAATATCGACTTCCACGGACACAGAAATGCCTTGAGTAATTGGCACAAGCAACATAAACAAAAAGCCACAAAACAAAACTAAGAAAGCGACATAAAAAATTACGCAATTACCACAGAACCTGGCACAAACAAATAGAAAGGAAGCGATATACACAAATAATCAAACATGTTGGGCAATCGTATATGGCAGAAAAGAGAGAATTTAATAATTAAATATATTTATATAAGACTTTCCTGTTTAATTAAAAACACATTAATTGTCTATAAACGATGACAAGACGTGACATGTAGTTTTGCGTTACAAAATGTTTTCTTTTGATTTATTTATTTTCGAAAACATAAACAAATAACGGTCTTCAACAAATAATATCTTTCATTATCATTTAAAATAAGGACAGTTTTATATAAGCATAATAGAGAGAACGCAATGCTACTTTTAATATTAGTCCTTGAAAATCTGAGGACATGAAACCTGACAATAAATTATCTTAAATCGAATCACAATAATCACGTGATTAACTTTAGTTAAAACAATATAGTAAAATTTATTCTTACCGTCTTAAGGTATTAAAATAAATAAAAGGGTCTTTGATGAGACAAAATTGACAAGCCCTTTTGTCAGAATAGAAATTAGATTAATTAATCTTCCATTAAATTATTACAAATTAAGTTCATTGTTTAAAAGGGGTACCCCGAACAAAAATATATTACTTTCAACACAATTAATAAATTGTACTGACATTGTGATAAAAGCATCATAAAAAAATTAAATTTGTCTCTCAGCACTGTAAAATGTAGTAAATGATCCACAACTTCATAAAATAAATAATTAATGCCAAGTTTGTTGGCGACTTAGCTGAACGAAAAAATAGTCCCGTCTGGAGATGCAGGAAAATTTAACTGCGTGGTATAAAATAAAAAAATTATCCCTCTGTTTATTGTGAATAAAACGCTGTTATGACAGCAAATTTCAAAATTTTATATTGAATCTACGTATATATACTGCGTATTAAGTACAACAAGCCCACATTAACTTTTCATTTTCCGTTTTTTCCCTCAGTAATGAAAATTGATGTTTATAACTTTTTACCGAGCAATGTACTGTACGTGGCAAAAACACTTAAGAGCTACACCTTGTCTCAAAGTGTTTTGAAATAATTTACAAAATAATAGTAAAGGCTGTTCAGGGTTAACTGAATACTTTTGAAAACCCTGCTTAAGATCTTCTTGTATGCATGTTGTGTATTCTTCCGACATATGTTACATTGATACTGCACCAATTCTTATCACCTTATTAGAACGTCGGTCCAGTGAATTTGTAAAAAATTATTAGAAATGTGCATATTTTACAAATTCGCTAATTTTTTAATGTTACAGGCACTTGAAAAACTTAAAAAGCAATATAAATTGCATTGGAAAGGGTATATTAACATACCCCGGTGTTATGTCTGAAGGCTTATCAGAGGAAGGCATACAAACTCACGTTTGACCTAACTTAAACTAAAGCCCATACCTTGCCTGGGATTCGAACCCAGAGCCTCCCGCAAACCCGACCGGCGTCTCACCAACCTACTGCGCCACTCGAGATCGGCCGAAAAAATTAGTTTTGTATTCACAGATGTTTACATAACACTTTTAATTTAACGTTAATACATGGAACTATTTTCTCTGGTCGTTTTACAAACTTAACTGGGTGCACACCAGTCAGTGTGATCGGCAAAATTCACGCAGGAAGGGAACGTGGGAATTTTTCATTGGTTTACTTCAATAGTACTCACTTTACCATGAACAGCCTATATCATTATTTCTTTGTGTATATTTCTGAATTCTGGGAAAAGATAATGGAGGGAGTGGGTTGCTATAAACTGAGTTTCAAGTCTACCGGATATAAAGCACAAGCTGAAAGCTCACGAAAATCCAGTTTGCCTCAAATCGCCTTCCTGCCGGACGTGAAACCGTTGCCGTTTATGAGCGGTCTTGTCGCCGTTGGTGATCAGAAGACTCGACTCCCACCCAAGGCAAACCGGGTTTGATTCCCGGAACAGTCACCCTGTTTTTAGCATTGGGGAACGTGGCGGGCGTTGCCGTCAGCCGGCGGGTTTTCTCGGGGATCTCCGGTTTCCTCCTCCCCTGCATTTCAGGACTGCTCCATACTTACCTCGTTTCACTCTCGCCGGCGCTCGAGTCCTAATTTAAGCATGTTAAGAGTGGGCCATATTTTATATCAAGAAATCGATTATTCTAAAATTGTACCAAATGTGGACTTTTTCGTACTCATTGTATGTGATGACAGTTTTATCTAATAAAAAAATTATGCATAATATTTATTGAATTTTTTTATGTATAAACCGATTATTTTCTGTTTTGCTGCAGCCGAAATAACAACTCATAAATAAGATGTAGAAATGAAAGAAAAAAACTATAGTATAAACTAACGCATGACATAATTTTTTTTTTAAATATACAAGAAGGTTTTTATATTCAACATTCTTTATATATATGTCCTGTTATTTGGTGATTTCATATGTGTTACGCAATAGTTTACTTTGGAAATTATTTTCATTTGTACAACTTAGTATTTGTTATTATTGCTGCAGAAAAACTCAAATTATAAAAAAAAAAATTCAAGCGTGTTTTTTTATTCGGGAAAAATGGCCCCACGTACGATGTGTACAAGTTGAACAATGTTTGGTACAAATATAAAATAATTAGTCATTTGTTTTCCATCACCCTTAAGCCCCTGTCACACTGCCAATTATTTTGGTCAAATTGCTTAAAAATTTTAGTCAAATAAAGTTCAATTGTGGAGTTATCGTAATGTCATAAAACACCACCTTACTTGTCTGAAAAAGTTGGTTGGCGTCCGTTTCCATCAAATATTTGAAGATTGGACCAGTAAAAAAGTTTCTTTGATTTTTGACGGACTCAGCAAATCAGAATTGTGCACCGCAAAAAATCGACGTCAAGAGACTTTTAAATAACGAACATATGCTGGAAATGAAATAAGTTACGAAGATAATTAATTGTTATAGAAACTAGTGCAATTTTAACCAAATATTCCACAAAATATTAAAAACTCAGAGGCATTACATTTTATTTTGCAGGAATCATCTTTGATGTTCTAATTTAGTAAAGAAGTGAAAATAAATCGCAACATTCGTTACGTTTCTTCCTACAATGGACTGCATGGAAACACAACAGCAGTATCTCACTATGAATACTCCCAGCAAAAAAACTTGTTAGTGTTACACGATTTCAAACACATTCAAGATCATTTGATAAAGTTTGTTGGAAGGAAAAATTTTATGGCCGTATTTTGTCTTCAAATTTTATTTTTAAATATATTTTCTGGTGAAAATTTGGCAGTGTAACAGAGGCTTTAAAGTATCAATTATTGTTATAGATTTTAAAGATATTTAATGATTTCGTGCCACGATATCAAGGAAAAACTAGTCAAAATACCAAAAAATTTGACAAATAGCATTCTTAATGTTTTTTACCGTAAATATGATAGCTCAATACCTAAAATATTAATTCGTACAAATAAAAACAAATGAAATTAGGTTTTAGCGAAAATGTTTTATCTCAATGGCATGCTGACGTTTCGTTGCAATCGGACGCTTGGTTTAGCTGCGGCAAGTTTTTACCTTCAAACTATTTTAACTTTCAATTATATGTCAAAAGTTTATATATATATATATATATATATGCTAGTGGCGAATGGTACAACCCATTTCCAAGAAATATTCCTCACGACATTCTAACAACAAGACTACTTGCATGTCACCTAGGCGAACCGGGTTCGATTTCCGGTTGGGGCGCTCCCGGATGTTCGCATTTGGGAGTCGTGCCGGACGATGCCGCTGGTAGGTGGGTTTTCTCGGGGATCTCCCGTATCCCCCTGTCCTTGCATTCCGGCGCTGCTCCATAAGCAGTAATAAAATTATGTACATCTTACAAATAATTATTTTGAACCTAGTTGCCAAAGAATTTTATGAAACTCTACAACCGAAATATTGTATATTAACAAAACATTATTTAACAAAGTATACAAACTTTCTATGTAGCTAGAAGTTTATAATAAACTTGAAGTCTATAACACTGCCTTGATAAAATTCAACATTTATTTTACAAATACCATGTTAAGGTTTTCTGAAATTTGCTTTCATTTATGTGTAGTGTTAGAAAAATATCTTTGGTAGCTATTTTCCAAAGTATTCCTTGTAAAAATACCTTATTTTTTACTGCGTTCTCCCCTAGCTTCACCTTCATCGGCTCTCAATTCCTCGATATTAAAGGTTTCCAAAATCTCTTTACTCCACTCCACTCTAATAACATGATCATTTTTTTTAATCTCTTCCTAACGTATTAATTTTGTTCAATTATGAGGCTTGTACGGCCAAATATACAATAATCAAAATGCCGTAGCTTGTTTCATAAACTTTTTAAAAGTAATTTTTCACAGTTATAGTATTTTTTTTCGAGAAAGTTATTTAATATTACAATGAAAAATAATGTAATACGTTCAAAATATAGAAAATAATTTTAAAAAAATGAATGCTCTTAAACGTTAACGAAAGCCTCTCGACTATCAACCTAATGTTATGAAGTGATCAGGCCTTAGCTGAACGGCCTGCCTGATCACACCTTCAAACATTAAACCAGGACACGAGCGTGATTGCAATAACACTTTGCGAAAGACAGTTGCAGAAATACCCTCCACCGGCCAGTAAACGGGGCCGAAAATATTAAACAACGCCCCAGATATAAGCCAGTGTAACACTGGGAGTGACATCTTTTGTCGTCGACCCGACCAGAGAGAAGACCACTGAAGATGGGTGTGTCCGGCCGTCGTTATCCGCCTCCTAGAATTAGCCCCCGGCAACATGAACAAGGTGGGGACTTTCCAATTATATTGCAAAAGAAATGGCGTGAGGTAATAATAACACTTAATATAATTAATTAGCATGTTGGTATACAATTTAAGCTCCCCCGATCAATAGTCACGCAAATAGTTATTGTATAACACTTAACTTGAATTAACCTCGTCTTATACTGTTGTGCTCTAACTAATCATGAATCATTATTAAGCTACGCCCATAGACACTTTCACGTATGAATGGCTTAAAAGCACATTCATAACACTTATCAAGATTTCGGCTCTATTCTCAGCATAATCAACACCATTGAAGATATTCTTCTTGGTTATTACGGACCTGCAAAATGTGCTGTATTTATTTGGCATCATAATATACTTCACGTCCGTGTGTACAGTCAAGATCTCGGCTTATTTTGATTGACTGATGCCTCTGTGTGAAACCTACTTCCTTTTGAATGAACTTCAAATGATTCTGTAACCCTGTCCTTCAGCGTTTCTTGCCCTGCGCAGTTACACAGGACGTGTCAAGTAAACAATTGTCCAATAACGAGTTTGTTACAAACATGCACGTACTAAAAAGCAACTTGTATTCTTATAATGACGTGTAATTCGAAGGTAGCTATTACTCTCCACACGACGACTTTGGTTGGTTGCTCGGACATTCTGCATCGGCGAAGGAAGCAGGAATGACCTGCAGTGGGGAACAATCCCTGCATTCGCATGGAATTATTTGCGAAATCCATGCATAGTGGGGTGGACCAAAAACCGAAACTGTGTCCTCCCTACAACGATTCCAGTGTGTAATCATTGAGACATTTCGCTCGGTCCAAAAAACAAAGTTCCTGAGTTCCTTGATGAAACAAGTGACGACTTCAGAAGTTCACCTCCTGAAAACGAAATAATCATGCCACCACATGAAGAAACGCTCTCTTTTTGACCACTATAAACTCGAATCGTCTAGGAAGTATCCAATTCCGCGAGAGAAAGAGGTGATAAAATAAAAGAAGTAAAAGTAACTTCAGGACCTATTTACAATTATTTGAAACCACGCACAGCTATTATTTTCAAAATACAACTTCCGGTCCTTCAGACATTAGTCGTGTCCATGCCACGTCGCCTTGCGGCACTTCTGCGTGCTCGGGGGGCCCTACACGATATTAGGCAGGTGTACCAGTTTTTTTTGGCTCTTCAGTGTATATTCATACAAGTTTCACGTTCAAGGCGAGAGGATTTGTTAAATCAGATGTGTCCGAAGTAAACTTGGCTCATAGGATGTGAAAGTACAATGAAGTGGAATGGCGGTGAGGTTACTTTGACGTAGGAGTACAAGTTTGCTGATTGGCTGCGTGAAGTTCTGGAAAAATGATTTTTCTATGTTTGTCTATCGCGTGCTACGAAATGTTCGCTATGGCCCATTCACGGTTACTTCCCAATTTTCTGAAGCCCTGCTGAGTTTCTATTTTTGGGATATTCCTCTACGTCATGCAAACAAAGCTTAACCAAGTCTTGAAAATTACTCCAAAGGGACAACGCACAACATCCATGCGCAGTCAGGTTAATAATATTTTGATTGAAAACTATCTATTATCAACACACCCGGTATCTCCCTATTTTATTATGATTTGTACATTATATTATAAACAAAATGTCAATTTATCCAAAAATAAAATACTAATTTTATAACCGTATTAGACCCACATTAATTTACGTGTTCATATGTTGGAAATAAACATTTTTATGATGCGTGCTGTACTGAATATGTTATGTGAGCGAAAAGATTTGGATGGCTCTTAACATCGAGGTCTTGTGAGCCGATGGCGGAGAGAGGGGAGTATGGAGCAGCGCTGGACGATGCCTCTGGTCGACAGGTTTTCTCGGGAATATCCCGTTTTCCACGCCCTTTCATTCCGTCGCTGCTCCATTTGACCTCATTTTGCCCTCAACGGCTCTCACGACCCCGATGTTAAGAGCCGCCCAAATCTCTTCACGCACTATCTTGAAGAGCGAGAGCGTGAAGTAGTCCCCTCGCTAGGTAGTGCGAAAGAGCGCTCTCTGCAGAGAGTACACTTGTAATTTAAGCACGTTCTAAGTTCATGCGCCAGAGCTCATGAATGGATGGGTAAGTATTGAGTAGTGCAACATGGGGTGGGGGCTCAACAATAATAAAAACAACTTTGATGCCAGAGGTACATATGGAATTTGACAGACACGAGTGTGTTATGGAAGGCATATAGTAAGCTACATTGGCATATGTCTGCAATGGGGCTGGAAAGCCATGTGATAAACATTCACTTGCGGCTTGGCCGTTTCTGATCGAACCAACGTCTTCAGGAATGTCACCTGGACACATGTCAGAACCACTCCTTTCACAGAAAGCAATATGTACGTGGGGGTAAATTTAACATAAATTGTCGAGTGATTCGCGTATGTTGGTAGGCGTAATTTTTTCGATGCAACTAAAAAAATACGTGTTTAAAAAAAAAATTTTCTTTTTCGAGGAAAACCCATAAATATCTAATAGCAATAGAAACTACTGTCAAATGGGTATATTTTAATTTAAAAAAGATTTCCTTTGGCGTGGTTGCTAAGACACTTTCAAACTAAACCGAGTAAAGTATGGATACGTTTATAAATTTTACTCCTAAGGATAGGTTTAGCTCAGTGTGTATTTCAGCAACCTATTAATCTTCTGGTGTAAAGTGGGCATGCATTAACAAACAGTAAAAATATGATCCACACTGAACGATGAATCCTTGTAGTTTACTTATTTAGTATAAATTCCGGAAAAAAAAAAAAAAAAAAAAAAAAAANAGTTAGTGAGAAATTAAATCAAGAATGCAAATTCACAGTGGCATACTGAGTGGAAATGAAGGAGTTTTGTTGTCGATACACTGAGAAAAAGGTTTTCTTGAATCAAAGAAAGCCTGTTTGGTGCAACCAAATAAACGGTTTTTTATAAAAGCAATAAAATATTGTGTTGTTGAAAACAAATTAAATTGTTGTCCTTATTTGGTTGCCCCAAACAAAGATTTGGTTCGTGCAACTAAAGATTTGTTGGCACCATTGTACATTAAACAGTTTCGGTACATAAAGAAATGTGGATGCCTGACCACGATTCGAACCTAGGTCACCTGCTCCCGAACGCCGCGCTTTAGCAGCTGCAACTAAAGTGACTATCGATAAAATCGAGATGTTTTCAAATATAAACAGTTTAAATACTCGACAACGTGAGTAAATAAATATTTTGAGTTTTACAAATTCGCCTTTTTGTTTCCTGTTTAACTTGTTTTCTTAGGGAGTTAACACCATTATTAACCATCGATGAATTCACTAACAAACAATGTAGCTCTCTTAATTGTCACAAGAAACGCAAACAAACTCTCTAGCTGTACTTTCGAACGAAAACAATCAAAGGAGTGTCCAAAGAATTATGTACAGTTGATTTAACAAAATGTTTTGTCGACAGGCTTATTTATTTTGGCCCAACACATACATTTTTTTTTATTCAAGCACGTATTTCGTTAGGTGGATGGAATTAATTTAGTTGTTTTTCAAGTTTTGTTTGTTCAACAAAAATGTTGTTGAGGCAGCTCAATATACATCTCGCCCTATACAAACCACTTTGTTGGCTGTTCTCTCAGTGTATAAAAACGAAACAAATAAACAGTGTTCACCGAGCTGCAGGAAAATGGCACTTCATTCACAAGTAAAGTTTACACATTTTAATACTGCAAATTGTTCTGCGGTTAATGTCGCAATACGGAGTCGAAGGAAACTTTGCAGGAGTGTTAACCCAGCTCTAAGCAGTGAGAAGTTCGCCCATTCGGCACAGCGCGAGCCGTTCAATTATAAATATCGATTTCAAACATGCAGCAAGTTAAGCCGTCCTGTTTCTTCGCTACGAGTTCTTGGCAAACATTTTTTTTTTTTTCCTTTCTCTCCGCGTCGATTTTTTTTTTTTATTCCTCGATGCGTCCTCTTCACGTTACATCCTTCCCCACCCCAAGGCCATTTTCTTTCCGCGCGCTTCACTCTTCATGCACTTTGCTTCCTTTAATCCCTTTTAATCATAGTTCTACAGGAGGGGATTAAAACATTTTTCACCCTTCTATCAAAGGACAAAGAGGGGAGGTTTTTGAGGAGAACGCCAACTGGCGAGGCGGAGGCTCTGATGAGGCGGAAGGGGGTGGGGTGTTATGCGGGGGGTAGCTTAGAAAAATGGCGAAGGGAGGGGGAAGGAACACAGGGAAGACTCTGCCGACCTTCCCTTGTAAGTAGCCTGTCGTAACATAAAAATGGGCCGGTCTTAACCTCTTAAGAAGTGGTTTGATTCATAGTACGGAAAACGCGACCAGATATAATGTAAAAAAAAAAAAAAATTAACAAGGGGTACGGTAAGGAAGAGCCGTGCTTTTAACCGGCAAGAAAATAAAATGGCGGAANCAGGGAAGACTCTGCCGACCTTCCCTTGTAAGTAGCCTGTCGTAACATAAAAATGGGCCGGTCTTAACCTCTTAAGAAGTGGTTTGATTCATAGTACGGAAAACGCGACCAGATATAATGTAAAAAAAAAAAAAATTAACAAGGGGTACGGTAAGGAAGAGCCGTGCTTTTAACCGGCAAGAAAATAAAATGGCGGAATAGACCTGGCACCGGCAGAAGAAGCTGTGATGATTATCTTTGTTTCCAACGGAATACATCTTTGCAAATCTGTGGATGTGGTTTCACGGCTCCTTTTTTTGTCCCTCTCGTTCGGTAGTGAGTGCCCTTGTATAATGTCCGAGATTTCCCAGAATCGCAGTCCTCAACCGTGAGTATACGTACACGTAAATGAATAGAGTCCTTTCTCTTGGCAGGTAACTTTAGCTATATTCATTGGACTAGAGTTCACTTCCTTGCTAGAAAACGCATTATGATCTACTAGGCTGGGGCCGTGGTAGCGTAGTGGGCGGACTACGCGCCTCAAACCAAGGCGAACCAGGTACGATTCCCAGTGGGGTCGCTCCCTGATTTTAGCATTTGGGAATAATGCCGGACGATGCTGCTTGTCGGTGGGTTTTCTCGGAGATATCCCGTTTCATCCAGCGCTGCTTCATACTCACCACACTTCAACATCATCGTCTCTCAAGAATTCGATGTTAAGAGCTGCCCATATCTATACACACAATCTACTAGGTTATCAAGTTCATTTATAATATACATCCCAAATGTAAATGCAAATTTAGTTTAAAAAGTAACCTTAAAATGAAATCAGTATAAATAGTACTGATAATTCACATGTGTCATGTCTGGTTTCGTGACGGATAGATCTAATAAAATAAAATTATTAAATATCGTGTTCTAATTTATTTTTAATTATAGTAAATAATTTACATCTTTGGTTTGCTAAATACAACTGCCTATCCCTACTATTAATATTAACTATTTTTATAAAGAGTGCACAATTTTTTTGGCTAATCTCGCATTAAATTTGTCCTAGCCTGCCTGTATGCACTTAATCTTAAATAATTGGTTTCAAATACACAATAAAAAAGTCCACTACTCTACATTCACATCATCCGTAGTTCCGTTACTGGCTAAACAAGTCCACTTTTCACACAGTCCGGCTGCTGGTCAGTGCCAGTCTCTGCTCTCCCCACGACCGCATAACTGTACTCGCTAGTCACTTCACGGCCGTCCGCCGTCTCCCCATGACCGCATCACTGCACTCGCTGGTCCATGATATTCCTCCGCCTCGTGCAAACAAAACTTTTTGGGTCTAGAAAAAAACACCATAAGGAAAAAACACATCATTCGTGCGCACTTAGCGCGTAATAATATTCTGCACAAGGACTATTTATTACTAGGCATTACCAACACACATATATTCTCACTGTTTTAATTGTTATTAACAATAAACGAAATATGATAATTTACATGTAAAATATGAATAAAATTTCAATTTAACTAAACATAAGTATACAACTCTTGTGATACATAACATAACTAGGAAAAATCCAAACAAGTCTTGCTTAGTGTGATTTTTCAAAGGTTTTATTCAAAAAGTGTGAAGAAACCTTGAATATACTATAGCTAATATGACCCTGCCCAGGAGGTTCTTTGCACCTGGAGTCGCACAGATGAGGACCAGAGAATTCGCGCAATGGATTACAAGTCCAGAGACCGGAGAGACGTTATTATTCACTCAAGGTAACTTCCAATTTTTCTGAAGCCCTGTTTGAGTTGCACTTTCAGGCTATTATGTCTCACGACGCAAAAAAAAAAAAACTACATAAAGAGATTTTAACTAAAGTAACAACGCACCTAATTTATGGGCACTCTGTTTAATTATGTTTTCCATGAAAGCTATTTTTTAGCCAGCATCAATAATGCTCCTATTTTCTCTTGGTTTTATTAATTCTAAATAATGAACTGAATATAATAATCTATAGGTAAAGTGCAAATAATATTTCAACTTAAAAATAACATAGTTTTATGTTAAAAAAGGTATACAGAGCTTGTGCTATAAGATATATTTGTGGGAACAACCAAACACGTAAAGTATGGGGTGGTTATTCAAAAGGTTAAGTAAAAAAGTATGAAGATACAGGCCATAGAAAATAGCCCAGAAGCGTTATCGTAGCCCACGCGTTGGGCCCCCTCTTCCCTCTGCCGGGTGCCGATTATTAGCTGGTGACACAACCGCCAGGCAAACCCGACGAAGTGAAGGACACGTAGGCACAGCGGCCGCGCGTAGCCGTAGTATCACTGATCATATTTTAACAAGTATGTCTACTTATTATTGTGACGCATGTTGCAAACACGACTAGCATTATCATAGTTATGCCTTAAAAAGAATTTCCTTTTCATATTGAGTATAATAGTCTCCCACACGAAATACAATCTTTTATTACTGGCAGAAAGATGTCTTTAAATCATATTTTGTGACATGATATGCATGATACCCTTGAATTTTGTGTCGTCGTGATTGAGCAGCAATCTATACGACACGTCCTAGACAAAGAGTGAGTGAGTTAAGAGATTTGGGTGGCTCTTTACAGCGAGATCTCTAGAACCGACGAGGGCGGTTGAGGTGAGTATGGAGCAGCGCCAGATTAAAAAGTCGGGGAAACAGGAGATCCCCGAGAAAACCCGCTTAGCCTCCGCGGCCCCCCTAGATAAAGACTAATTAAGATAGCAGAGGTGAAACAGCCGCCAGTTTTGTGGACTTGAGCCACACACGCAAGCAAAATGACGTAACTAGCCCGCAAAATTTTGGAACGCCGTTCGCCACTCGTATAGCACACAGTAACCCAAACAATATCTGACTGATGTCACTCTCGCCCATTCAGGATATTCAAGGACATCAAGGAATAGCTAAGTTACATTCCAAAGACTACCAAAAGATATCCAAATGTCCCCCCGATATCCAAAATATTATATAAATATTTTGTATATCCTATATACATCTTAAGATGTCACCACTTACCTAATAAATGGCCATAGTTGGTTTTGTAATATATATAATTGACATCCGGTACGTGGTACGAACTGGCATCTACTACTCGATATCCAAAGGATATACATTAGAGCATCATTGTAGGACTTAGAGGACTTTTAGATATTGTTGACATCCTGTGCTACGTGGGTAATCAGCGCCTGGGGACCTACTCGCCAGCTGGCAGCTCAGCCAATACCGACCGTGTCGCTGCATGCAGTAGCCATTCCTACCCAAGGACCATACAGAGTCTCACTCAGCCAATCAGAATGCCAGTTTTCCTTCACTTATTCGTTAAGTGACATTTCCAACTGATTCATCCACCATTTCATTCCCTGTTTTTTAGTGGTTTGTTTTTCGACTTATGGAACAATTAAAAAACGTGTATCTAATGAAATAAAAACGCATAAACTAATAAAACCTATAAAATATATTATTTTTATAGCGAGTGTTGTCTTTTATAAAACAATTTAACGAGGCAACATAAATACTCAATATTTAAATTCGTTTTGTGGCTTGATATAAAATATTTCCTTGTTGGGTAATATCACAAACCAACATGCAGAATCTAAAAATAAAAGACAAGCAGAAACCATGGTATATTGCATAAGACTTGAATCTGAACAAAACCAATTACTGTTATCTTATTCACATCCAACTGTAGGTTAAATTACGATGCAAGTTTCGAAAACAAACCAATTGTAAAACATAAATAAACGAACCCTCTTTGGGCTTGTGTGTCTCCATAAACAATTAGTTTTATATTTTTCTTTAAGATATTAATACATGTTAGGCAAATTTAAGATTTCTTAAAAGGTTTAACGCAAAATCGTGTGCCTAATCAACAAAACATCATATTTAATGTGCATTCACATAGCAGCTATCATGCAGGGTAT
Organism: Clitarchus hookeri; assembly: GCA_002778355.1. NCBI lineage: Eukaryota > Metazoa > Arthropoda > Insecta > Phasmatodea > Phasmatidae > Clitarchus > Clitarchus hookeri. The sequence goes on from NQII01001735.1 coordinate 43,965, forward strand.
GTAAAAATTACGTGTCTAAACATTGGTGAAACATTTCACTAACTTGAAAGATATGATTTTTTGTTTTAATGAGCGTAGGTCTAGAAAAATTGTATTAATTTTTTAAGGTTCCCCTTTCTCACAGCCATGTTTACTTTGTACAGCGCATGGGCCTATTTTTTGTGTGGGATGCCATCATAGTTACGGTATTTTGAAACGCCTTATATTACACTATGCACACAACTAAAGCGGCAAGAATGATATGGCGTATCTAAATCAACGTATCTGTGATGAGCATCGAACCGAGGCGTCGCACTTGAGACAGTTAGACTCTAACTTTGAATTTAAGCGTAAAACAACATATGTTATTAAGTAAATTCACAATTGCGTTGTTTTGGTGACCGAACTGAAAAATGCGTCCTTATTTGTAGAAGTCGCTAATGTGTTAATTTCTGGGTTCAAACCTCGAGTGAATAACGAAATTTGTATGGTTTTATGGTAGTAACATTTAGATTAGTTTATTCACTCGTTTTTATTTCATGCAATTGTGCTTACATAGAGGGGCACGTGAAATGTTATGTTGACAAATATCAATAAATAAGTTCAAAAATTGATAACACAAAACAAAATTACACGCTATGCAGTTTTTCAAATTTGACCGGCATGCAAGTCAAGTACATAATTACCTAAAATTCTTACATGATGAAAGTGTTTTATATTGCAGTATTTATATTACAGTAAATAAAACAACTAAACCAAAAGTGTATGTATACGTCAGGTATACAGTCATGTTCGTCATCCGACTGATAACACTGACAAAACTAAACAATCTATTATACACGTTTGGATCATTCACAACAGGAAAAATATATGTAGTATATTTACAATGACAGAATATAATTGGAGTAAAATAGGCATGAAAAATTCATACTACACTCGTAAATAACGAAGTTAACGCTTTCTGACCCACTTTTATTTACGGTTTCGGATGTTGCAAACAAAACATCTATGATGCGCGCTGTACCTAAGTCGACACAACACTTGTTTCGTTGTCACAACCAATGAACTGAAGGCTGTGTGTTCGGTTACAGTTAGTTATATGAACCAATGATGACCTAGACCAGTAAGATGGTTTGCGAGTATTTTACCCACGGATAAGATCACTGGTCATTGAGCTTCGCAGTGTGCAGTACAGACCAAGAGTTACCTACACGTGGGCAATGTACACAATTGTGTACTCTAGGTCTGGATGTGTTAACAGTAGTGTTTGGCAGGAGCACTTTGCGATATTAAAAATATTCACAGGGTGAATTCTGGTACTTTTGAGAATATGCACTGGCTTTCTAGGTTTACTGGTAAATGCAGTAAATGAATCTCTTGTGTGTTCAAAGATATGGTTTTACACTTTTTGTAGATATGAAATGTAAAAAACAACTTGAGTAAATAAAAAAAGTATATGGGGTTTTAAATTTTGCAGCGATTTACTGACATGTGCAAGGAAATAATTTGGCAATGGCTGGATAAATAAAATTGCACAATGGAATGTTAAAAGAAGTGTATAATTATTTTGTACCACTTTCGGTTATTTTTTCTCAAAATCAGTTCCTGTTCTGTGTGTACAGGAAAATTGTTTCTTAAACAAGTAAATATTTGGTTTTATTCTCACATAATATTTGTTGAACTCGCTTTTTAATGACACCTGTAAGGTTTTCTGTCTCATCAGAAGACACCTCACTTGACAACGTTATGTGACGACATCGGTGACTGTTACGTTTGAAGGTTAGATCGTTGACTGTTACGTTTGAAGGTTTGAGTTGGCCACTAGAGATACACAACAAACACTGGCCAGAAACTAAATTCAGATCCTGGCTAATGACTACCGTGATTCCCTTTGTGTGCGACAAGCGAACCCTCTCTGCGAAACAAACACTTTCATGTTGCTCTAGCAAGCGTCTTCTTATTCACGAAACCTTATTTTAAACACACTTCCTTTATAAAGTAATCTTTCATCTTAAGTGTTATCAGGTAACTCCTTGTTGTATTTTTTTCCCTCCCCTCTTTTCATGTGCAAGGAATGATAAAGAGCTACTTTTTTCCCCAGTAATAGGCTCTTCGTTAAGATGTCGGCGAAAGCCTCTTATGAATATTCAAACACATATTCTGCTTACAAATCTGTTATTTTCAAAGAAGGGTTTTACTAATATTTTTATAGGCTGTTAAAGGCGGCGGGAGAAGAAATCACGGAGGCGCATCATGGCGTGGTGTTTCCGGTGCTCAGTGAGGCAGTTTACCTCCTGCCTCTAACGCAGATTGATATGATTGCTGTTTACGCAAACAGCCGTCGCGGAAGTAAAAAAAAAAAAAAAGTACACGAGCGGCGAAGCACAAGAACGACTCTGACTCAGTGATTTCAACCAGTGGAACTAATTCACTGGATCTTCAGTTACCGAACTGTTGTCTACTGACGAATAGGTGGAATGCACTGGGGTTTCCCTGCCAGGCCAGTGCAATTTAATAGGGATCAGTAGAATTCAAGGTTCAGTTAGTTAGTGAGTGCAATTAATGAACTTGTTGCTACTTCTAATCCTGTTATTGATATTTCTCCTAATCCAGTTTTGTATTCTCGACGTAGGCTTAAGTTTGAGCTAGGAGATGCGATTTGGGCTGCTCTTAACGGCGAGGTCTTGTTGAGCCGATGACTGTGATCAAGGTGAGTATGGACCAGCGCCGGATTGAAAGGGCGGGGAAACGGGAAATCCCCGAGAAAACCTGCCGACCAGCGGCATCGTCCGACGCGATTCCCACATGCGAAAATCCGGGAGTAACCCGGCCGGGGATTGAGCCTAGTTCGACTCGGTGGGAGGCGAGCAGACTAACCGCTCAGCCACCGCGTCCCCTTTAATTAGTGAATACGAGCAACTGAATCGATCAGTAGAGTTTTCAGATTCAAGAAGAGCAGATCCAACTGATCTGCAGAAAAATTCTCTGTTTTTGGAGCAGTTTTAATTATTTAGATTTTTGAATGTTGGGTCGACGTAGATGATGTCAACCTTACCGGGACGGTAATGGAAAATAACTACAATACGTGTCTTCAAAAGCTTTTCCTTGTTAACTGAGCAATTTAGATAACAACCTCTGAAAAATAAATTGCAGTCCTTTACTATGTACATGTACGCTACATTACGCACTGGCATGTTGGTTCCCGTTAAGGTTGGCAAATAATTAAGAAAAATAGTTCTACATCTTGCCATTGTATTACGAGTTATGGTTTAAATTTATGTTCGTTCAAGTCAGTATTTCTTGTTTTATACATGAACTGAGAAAAAATTTTTGTTGAATGAAACATAAGTTTGTTTGGCGCAACCAAATTAGTTGTTTTTATATGAAGACATTAAATATTTGGTTGTTGAAAACTAATTTTGTGGTTGTTATTATTTGGTTGCTCAAACAAAGATTTGGTTGGTGCTACTAGAGATTTGTTTCGCCCCGCGTATATATAAAAGTCTCTGTTAATATAAAAAATTAATTGGAAGCCAGACCGTAATTCGAAACTAGTTCATCAGCAGCCGAGCGCAACGCCTTAAGCAACCTCAGCTAAACGGATTCCTGTTGAGCTCGGAATGTTTAACATATGTACATTTCAAATACTGGCCAACGTGAGCAAATAAATATATCACTAACAAACACTGTTCCAACTCTAAATGTCACAAAAAATGCAAACAAACTATCGAGCTGTATTTCCTAACGAAGGCAATCAAATAGTTGGCCAAACCAACACACACATCTGATTCAACAGAATATTTTCTTGACAGCCTAATTTCTTGTCACTCAACACAGATGTTTTGTTTGGTCAAACGTGTAATTTGTTAGATGGACAAACTTAATTTTGTCCACCTAACAAGTTACACGTTTGACCAAACAAAACATCTGTGTTGAGTGACAAGAAATTAGACTGTTCTCTCAGAGTATCATGGCGAATTTGTATAAAAGTAACACATTTACCTTCCTAAAGAGTAAGTGAAGAGATTTGGGCGGCTCTTAGCATTGAGTTCTTGAGAGCCGAGAAGGTATACTTGCGTTTTAATGACACCAGAAATGTTTTCTTTGTCATCGGAAGACATCTCACTTAACAATGTTATGTGACGACATCGTTGACTGACACGTTTGAAAGTTTAAGTTGGCCACTAGAGATACACAACAGACTCTGGGCAGAAACAAAATTAAGATCCTAGCTAAAGAAACTCGTGATTCCCTTTGTGTGCGACAAGCAAGCCGTCTCTACGAAACAAACACTTTCATGTTGCTCTAATAAGCGTCTTCTTATTCATGAAAGCTCATTTTAAACACACTTACTTTATAAAGTAATCTTTCATCATAAGTGTTATCAGGTAACTCCTTGTTGTATTTTTCCCTCCCCCCTTTTCATGTACAAGGATTGATCTGTCACGTCTGTGTCTGTGACATCATTTGCGACAAATTATTGCCCTTCGATTTATGCAATTATACTATATCTACATTAACAGAATCCATCACTCTCAGAAAATGTCCTCTTGCCATCTGCGGCGAACTGTTAATGTCTTTTTGCCCTCCTGCGAATGTCACAGTCAAGGACGGCAACAGTAGAGTAGCTGTAGGTTTCTCTCTCCACACCGCTCATTCGTCTTGCATCGTGTATCTCCCTCATTTTACACAGGTTTCATGACTCCACTCTAAAGTGTGCAGTGACAACGTAATAATAGTTTACTATATTGTAGCGTATCGAGACTGTGGATAATCCTACCGCGAAATTGGTTCCCGTGTTGGAATAAATGCCACCACAGTGAAGCGGATATGAGATCAATGGGTATAGGAGGGACGCACTGAACGACGTGGTGAAAGCCAACGGCCCCGTCTCACCAAAGAGCGTGATGACAGACATCTTGCGCGATTGTCGATCACAGACCATATAGCCACATCGAATATTCTCGCTCAGGAGTTCAGGCACGTTGCACATCATTCTGTGTCCGCATGACGTCTACGTCTACACCATTAGTGCATCTTTTCCAGGCGCCCATTACTACGGCTGCCACACACTCCTCATCACAGGCACCCGCGGCTACAATGGTGCGTGTAACATATATTCTTTAACGACAAATGGCATGCCATCGTCTTCTACGACGAATCCCGCATCTGATTGCAAAAGCACGATGGTCGCAAACATTCCTGGCAGTACTGTGGCCCATGCCTGGCCAAGCTCTGCATTATGCACAGCCATTACGGCCCAGTACCTGGAGTTGTGGTATGGAGTACCATCGTTACCAGCACCCGTTACATCGTGGACGTGATGGAGCCTTGTGTTGCCCCGTAAATATAGGGTCAACCTGTTTCCTTGTGCCAATAGGACAATGCGTGACTGCATGTGGTACACATCCGATGGTTGCTGGATGACAACCATGTCACAATGTTATCTTGGCCTGCGCGTTCACCAGATCTCTTTCATAGAAAAGTTGTAGTCCTTAGCCAGACGACAATTCAATAAATTGCTATCACTCGCTATTTACTATTAATAAATTTAATCAATATAATTTACAGTCATCACAAATAAATTAATGCAATCAAATAACTAAAATGAGTTCTGCTAAGTAGTGAATCAAAACCTATTGATATACTTTTTCAAATTATATGTCTATGTTTGACAGTTCCAATATTTACAGTAAAGTCCTTATCACATGTTCAAACAGTATTACCTTAATTCAAGCCAAATTCCATAAGTCTGGAATGTTATAGAATACTCTTTGCGCCCCCATGCATAGTAGCCTTCTACTCGTCAGGTACTAAGTGCTCTCGTCTGTCGCCACCATAAAAATACTTATCTGTCTGTGTCACACACATACTAGTCCGCTGTCGTCCCGCTCCGTCCGCCGTCGTCAGTCCTCTATGCTGATGTTCAACACAGCACCAGACTTTTCATGATTACTGAAATTCAGCCATATGACTACCACAAATATTGCCGACCATACAGCTGCGGTGTTATTTATAGTGTCGTCGGTTCTGGTCTAAAATCTTCTCCAAATGCCGCGCTGCACCGAGCAAAGGGATAACCAGAAAATTCTTGCTCATCCTCTTAAGTTTTCGACTCCTCTGGGGAGAAGGGGCTATGACGCCAGCCATATCGGCTGTTAATCATTCCCTTGGTCACCGGACGACGAAGCAGTGTGTGGGTTTGCCTGGGGAAGGGGAGGGTCGAGGTGGGTCATTACCTAGAGTGCCAAACTACTTTAAACCAGGTAACAGGGAGCGCACGCCAATTACGGGTGTCCACGCGTAACAGTGTTATTAAAATAATATGTTATAAATTAACTTATCATATTTCGCGATGTATTTCACAATCCACTACGTTCATCAGTTTCTTTAGGTGAAATAACACATGTTCGTAATAATATTGCCAGCGTACATTGTCAACGCGAACTGTCATTACTAGAACACCCAGAGCGTACTTGTACTCTTGAGTAATACTTGCACATGTCCGTACTCCTCGCAAACAAAAAAGCTATTATCAGAGTGTTGCATCAGTTATTTGGAAAAGAATAGAATGTGTATTTCTATATATATTTCAAATAAAATAATTATTTAACACGGTTGCGTTATTTATCTTTATATTACGTTGTTCTCATTTTGTTAATCTTTTTTACTAAAAATTGTAGACATAAAATTATTGATTACTTATTAAAATGTTATTAATTTTACCGTGGAAAATATTTTTATATAATGGTTTTGTAGATTAATTATTTTACTACGATATAAAATGTTCTAGAATTATTAGCTTATCAAAATAGATAAAACGGAGAGACATATAACTAAGTTTGCCTTATATATAAATACAAATATACAAAAATGTATATTTGAAAAACTTGGGTTTTTCCAGTATTCAAGATAAATTTATGAAATGTGAATTTCTTAAGTTGTGAAAAAAGTCGCAAATAAAGACACGGATAAAAAACAAACAATTGATTTACAATTATAAATGAAATAAAAGCATAATAATTCACGCATTATAAAAGAATTTAAAAATAAATAATTACTTTATATTCACAAGAAATATTTACTCTACGTTTTTCGATTAGCACAGGAATTAAAACAAAAAATTGTAGATTATTGTTTATAAGATATGTTTACGCAAAATTAAATTAAATATTCAGAAAAATAATTTTAATACCAATTTGAAAATAAAAACATACGGTAATGAAACATTTCAGTTATTAAAAATCGTGACTGTTTTTACGAAGAAATAAATGTAAAATTAATTATAGCCTAAAAAAATGTCTTATTAAACTTCAGACATTTTTAATGAGGAAATACAAAGGGAAATAAATATAAATTTTTTAAAGCAGATGTAAACTTCCTAGGAACACTCAAGAATCGTGAAAATATATCCGTACATGCTAGGTTTAAATACTATACGCGCGTACCAGCAGTTTTCTTCTGATTGTTAGCAGCGTGTACTTGTGTAAAGACATTTTCTACTTGACTGGCCAATCAGAATAGGAAACTGCGATACTGTACGTCAAGCATTCGTGCGCAGAGACCTCAAACGCTAATATGGCAACCATAAAATCACGAAAGTGCATCTGAGCTAAAGTGTTATGAAATTCAACTGGTCGTGAAATCTTTTGGCGAAAATCGGTCGTTCCCTAATTATTATTAACAAATTGTAACCGCATTTATTTAAAATTTTGAGATGACCCCCCCCCCCCNTTTTCAAGACGTTTATGAACATTATTTCAGTGAGTACTGTGTATATAACTTATTGAATAACTGCGACCATAAAAAGTAATATGTGAATTCGACCGAAAATTATGTCAAAGGGGAAATTTAAGGAGACTAAAAAGCAAGACTTTGGGATACTTGTGAATTTGTCTCTATCATTGTCTATTAGCAAAACAGTAATCCTACACTATGAAATATTTATGTATTTTTACAAAGAATTATTTGAGAACGAGTTTTCAAGAATTATTTTGACACTACAACTGATTTAAAATACATTTTACGAGAGGTTAAAGTGGAATGTTTAATACTTATGTTGAATTTTAAGAAGCAAGTTCTGTACACTTCAAGTTAAATATAAATATGAAAATACATAGACAGTTTTGTACCTTTAATGAAACAATGGCGTAGTAAATATACAATATTTAGTTGCAGAGTTGCAGAAAAATTATTGGCAACTAATTTGTAAGAAATTGTATGTAGATCGAACAAACAACTTTTACTGTAAAAAAAACGTTAATTCATAGTAACATATAAAATTATTAAAATAAAAATTTATCGTGTAACGAAGACAGGAAGGTATCATTAGAATGATGTTATTTCTGGATTATTTAAAAAACATATAAATATTAACAAAGCAAAATCTTTTTAGAAATATGATGTTAAGAATTATAAATTTCAATTCTGGGACAAAAGTATTTGAACTTTGGATGACACTTTTAATATTTTATAACATCAGGGAATATTTGCGTTATGGCATTTTATTTCATATAGAATTTTTTAAACGAAATATTGAAATGCGTAGTTAACTGTGTTTTTTTGGTAAGAATAGTCAAAATTGTTTGACTACGAAATATTTAGGAGGCGGGAGTTCACAATGGTGAAAATAATACACTTAAGAAAAAAATTCATATTTATGGAATTTTGATGTAGCCTGAATAAACAAAAAATTTACTTTTTCCTCCAAATCATATATACGTCTAATTGGGCTATGCTCCAAAAAAATTTCGTTTGCACCTGCTATGAACATTTGAGTCAACAAAGATATACTAAGAGAAATTTCTTCAGGACGAAAACCAAATTTTATTAAACATTATCTTTAGTAGATATATGATTTATAGCAATTTTTTATAATCAGATAAACATCTCAATTCCTTGATGTCTGCGCATATACAGGATACATCTAAACTAATGTTATAAACAACGGGAGGTGATTTCTGGTATTGAAACAAGCAAAAATGGCCCTATGAACATATGTCCCCCAATGCGTTGTTATTGAGTTACAGGCGTTTCACTTTGTGGTATAACGTTTGTCACTACCGCCAAATCTGCGTTGTTACGTTGGTATGGGCGTCGTGGTCCTGTGCATTGGCCTGCCAGGTCTCCTGATCTCAATCCACTGGACTATTAGCTGTGGGGACACATGAAAATTATGGCGTATGCTACGCCAGTTACTGACATCGACGACTTGGAACAGCGTATCTATAACGCGTGTGCAGCTGTTCGACATGGTCCAGGTGCCTTCGAACGTCTTCGCCAGTCTGTAAAGAAGGGATGTTGTCGAACATGCATTGCTGCCCATGGTGGACACTTCAAGCACAGCCTGTGATGTGGCCGATGTATGACATGAAACTCAATAACAACGCGTTGTAGGACACGTGTTCATAGGAATGTTTTTGCTTGTTTCGATACCAGGAATCGCCTCCCGATATTTGTTGGAATAGTTTAGATACATACTGTATATTGGAAGTCGAGACAAGTTTGAAGCGAGTCGTCTATACACTCCACTACTGGAAATCCAGTTTTGTTAGTCTGTATGTTCCTACTTACATGCGTGCTTACCGCATTGACGAGATGCGGTAAAGTCTGGCGATCAGTCGATGAATTGCCAAGTTGACTGTGTTCCAATGACGGTGCCTTATCACGAGTAACGCGACGTACAGTCTGTAATGTTGATTTCTCTAGCAAAACTAAAATTGAAATCTTCCTTCACGAGAATTCCACTGATGCCGTATAGTGTCCGTGCGAGATGAACATAAGTAGCGAGGCGACGGTGACATATCCGAGCAAGTTTCATTTTCAAGGACTGAGATGTCGTCTTCCCACTGCTGCGCAGGTTAGACTGGAGCTTATTCCTCAAAGTGTTACGCTAAGTGATACCACTGAGTTCAAGAAGAAATTTCTATCGATAAACACGAAAGAACATTTTTACCTCTTTCATTTTGAAATATTTGCTTCTAATGAAAATAAAGAACATATTCATAAATAAAAATTTTAACGACATCGTTGATTGATATTTGAAAATATTGTAAATTGGTTTTGTACCTTAAAAAACTGCTAGTCATAAATAGCAGAATAAAGAAATTATTCATAATATCTTTAAAAATAAGTTTTAATGAAATAATACATTCATATTCTTTTAAAAGTATAAAAAAATTTTATGCAGATTATTACTGTTTTAATGAATATTTCAATGTTTTTTCATTGTTATTTACATGAATTTTAGTGTAGTCCTTAACAAAATTTTGTTCATTGCATCACCTAAACCGTTATTTTTATTTGTAGATTACAGGGTTTAATTTAACCTTAAGTCTTTGACATCAGAATACTATAAAATACTAAATGAACCTTCCTTTTAGAAGAGACCATATAATTTCGCGTTATGATTTTGAGACACAATAGGCGTCATTAAAATATATGTTATCTTGATCTGTGTCATTGGACCTCCGCTCAACCGACACGCCCTGCAGGGCTCTGCGCCAATAGTAAACACGTAGCACGTAGCACTCTGGCCGAGTCGAACAAGATACTGTGGCAGTGACCAATGAGAAATTAATATCTGCTTGAGTAAGTATATGGCTGGGAAGTCTAGCATGGTGCTGTTTTGATGCTTAGTCTGTCACAAAAAGGAAGTAAGATAAGTGAAGAAAAGAGATTTGGATGGCTCTTGACACGGAGGTCTTGAGATCCTGAGGGTGAAGCAATGTGAGTATGGAGCAGCGCCGGAATGCAAGGGTGGGGGAAACGGGAGATCCCCGAGGACACCTGCCTACCAGCATCATCTCCCGGCACGAATCCCACTTGCGAAATTCCGGAGTGACCCGGCCAGGGATTGAACCCGGCTCGCCTGTTGGGAGGCGAGCCGTCTAACCGCTCAGCCACCACGGCCCCAAAACGGGCGCCAATTTACTTTTGTCGTTTAGTGTGCAAAATGTTATGCAGTCAAACATGCCCTTTTAGGTATTTGCATTACACATCAAAAGTTTGGGACCACGCAAGATGTAAATGAAAACTCAAACTTTACATGATGTAGGACATAAATGAATACCGAAACAAGAAAACAACGTGAAATCATCTGATATTTCTTTGAAAACAAAAACACGGAAAATTATTTAGTATACAAACACTTGTTGGTGTTCTGAATAGATTGTTTCACAGGTGTACTATGCACCTGGTTTCCATAAAAAAATTATTGTGTTCGATATACATGCTAGGGGGCACCTGTTTCTCGCGAAAAAATATCAGGACAAGTTATGTTCCAAAGCACTTTAGTTCAGAATATCTTTGGTGATTGGATCATTCAAATTGTTACGCGTCTTACCTGTATGCCCGCGAATCACAGGCGGTCAGTATCGGAGAAACTTAATCTTGATTGGCTCACTCATCTAACAGACACTCTTCACACAAAGGTAAGCGGCCAATAGCCAAAGGAAGGCTGCAAGTGCGCACAGAGGATATTTAAAGTTAGCCTCCACGTAAATCTTTTTGCGAAAAACAGGTGGCCCCACACATGCCTTAGAAAGGTCAAGATGGGCTGGGATTTCTCGTTGTGTTTCGTTTCTCTTACTTATTCCAACAATTTGCCAATTTATGTTTAATAATACACAACAACGACACGAAACTTCCACTGCAACTGTCAGTCTCAAAATGGATGGCAAAAATTGGTTAATTTATGATTTCTTGGTAACAAATCTTAAAATTTATCTTTTGGATCCAACTAACGCTGAAACCCCCATCTCACTATTTCATCTGGTTAGAAATATATATAGTTTTCAATAGCGAATTTATAGCTAATTACCCTTACAATGTGAATTCAATTTTAAAAAATAAAAAAATTTTGTTTGCAAATTCATTATGGCCGTCATCTATTATTATTTTTTCGAGTGAATTTATAAAGGCAATTAAAAAAATAAAACGCACGAAATAAGCCGTAAAACAATTGTGTCTGCATAGAGTTTTACAAAAAAATGTGTACTACAATTTCAGATATATGTAATCATTCCAAAAAACACCACTTTCAAATAATTTGACCGATGTCAATAAATTAATAATGCTAATATGTGTTTTGACAGTAACAATGCCAGAAAATTGGAAAATTTAGACTCTACCAAAATTTTTAGGCAGGAAAATTGTTTTAAAAGATTTACTGACTGTCTTAAGCTTTTGACGGGCAGTAAACATGAAACATATTTTATTGTATTCAGAAACGTTATTGTCGTATTGTAAGATCCTATTAAACACATGCAGAATAATGCGTGTATTACCGTCCGAGATTTGTTTTCAAGGGCAAGGAAATGTTCAATTTAGCGTTGTTCCAGCTGCAATTGAGTGTTGTCATTCATGTGTCAAAAAAATACTACTGGCGCTATAAGCAGCTGGGAGAAGCTCAACAGACTAAATATGACAGCTAAATTTAGGTGGCCGCCTCCTAGGCGCTTGAAATGTGCTGGAGTGTGTTTGCATAATGCGTTTATTGACGAAACTTTTAAACGTGTCCCCAACTGGATCACCTGCGAAAATAAAGGACGTTAAATGCGATGACGGATTGGTAGAAACCTGAAGAATTCGCGGATTCATTTTAAGGAAAGCTAGAACTCAAAACACGCGTGTTTACATAACTGTAGCCATTGGTCCACACGGTTTTTGACACTTCCTGGAGAACGGTGTCCAATTGTCGCCTTACACTCTGAGAGGAGACAACCAATGTGCAGTTGACATCCGCATATTTGTACATAAGACTGTAGAGTCTAGCCTACAGGTCATTGAACTCGCGAATTTTTCAGGTCTCTACGGATTGGTAATAGGGACCTGCCAAATTCGCGTTATTTTTTGGTATCAAGCTAAAATTCACAGTACTTTATATACTCAAGCCGGCGTCGTTTCTCCATAAACTGCTGCCCTGATGTTAAGTCACCTCCTTTCTGAGTGAACTGAACGTGATTGGAACACACGGTTGTGAAGTGTTCATTTATTGGCACAGAGTCACCCAGGGCGTGTCGAATAAAGCGTTGTCCAGTTACTAACGTACTACAAAGGAAGAGTTTTTTTAAAGTTTAAAATGTCCTCAGATGACAACGCGAATTTGGCAGGTCTCTAGTAATTGTAAGACATCACCCACATTGGAAACATTACTTACATACCCTCAAACATAGCTACAAACTGATTTTCTTTCTGCTGTTTCAGGAAACTACCCGATGACTACCAGGCTTCTGGAATTGGATTGAGCAAAGGTAAAATGTAAGGAGCTTGTTTCTGGAATGGTAAGACTACGGCCAGAGTGAAAGATGTGTGTGAGCGGCCGTGGTCAAGGGGGCCTGTCCGGTTTGAGCTGGCTTGTCCTGCAAAGGTCGTTCAGGCTTCCCTCGGCCTGGGCAATGAATGAGACGGATTCGATAGTCTGCAGAGTGGTTAGACTATGCTCCTTGCGACCTGTAGGCGAGGAGGCAGGGGACTGTTCTGGCTAACCGTCTGTCCCCCAATCATAAGCTTAGCACACACTCGGTCGTACTGGGCCGTGAAAGTGTTAATGGGTTTTACCGCCATGCGCNGGAGGCAGGGGACTGTTCTGGCTAACCGTCTGTCCCCCAATCATAAGCTTAGCACACACTCGGTCGTACTGGGCCGTGAAAGTGTTAATGGGTTTTACCGCCATGCGCAATATGACGTGAAAGAAAACAACGTGCAGTNGGCCTGGGCAATGAATGAGACGGATTCGATAGTCTGCAGAGTGGTTAGACTATGCTCCTTGCGACCTGTAGGCGATGAGGCAGGGGACTGTTCTGGCTAACCGTCTGTCCCCCAATCATAAGCTTAGCACACACTCAGTCGTACTGGGCCGTGAAAGTGTTAATGGGTTTTACCGCCATGCGCAATATGACGTGAAAGAAAACAACGTGCAGTAACGGTAGGAGTGAATGGCAATTAGCATACTTTTTGGCCCTTGTAGCGGTTTATAAAACACAAAGTTTCCGGCGGTTCCTCGAGATGGATAAGTGTCGATTTAGATCTTGTTTTGAGGGAGTTAATGTAAGACTAGAAAGTTAGTGCCCCTGGTATAATGTTAAATAGGTATCGGCCACCAGGAGAGGAGGTTGGAGAGGAAAGCGCCGGGTTCCACCTGTGACTTTACTGTTATCTCAGAATATACGAAATGGATACATGCGAAACTACGTTAGAGGCCGTAAATTTATTTTGCTACATAGTCGCGTTCAATATAAAAATAGGGTCGCTGCTTAAAGTCACGCTGGGACGAGTCACTGACGGAAAGACTGCACGCCATATGTGCGCTTTCCGCGTAGAGGCGATATCGCTTTACGTACACCGGTGCGTGTCGCCCGTAGTGCTTCGTCGAGTTTCGCCTTGCTCACACAAACATACCTCTCACCTGGTGACAGTCTTAAGTATATATGCACATGTTTGGAAGAATAGAATATTACCCTCCGGACGGCATAACAAAACACAACCGTTTGCCTACCAAAGTTCCCAAAAAATTCCTGAAAATGTTTTGTTCCAGCATTCCTTAGAAAGCACTGTGGCAATGTAGGGGTTCATTTGATGTGAGCATGCACGTTCTCTGATTGGTTGCGCGTGGCTCTGAAACGGTCCTAGTGTCCGATTGGTTATAGTTTGGTGAGAAAATTTTCCTATTGGCTTGGCTGCCGGCAGGCAAGTTACCTACCTGGCACTGATTGGCGAACGTCGTTCTGACATGTTGCCGATTAATGAGGCCATTTTCCTGGCGTGTGCTTGCTGAATTCCATGGTATAAGTCGCTACACTCTGTATAGACACCCGAGAAATTCGTGAGTTCAATGACCTGCAGCCTAGACTCTATAGTCTTATGTACAAATATGCAGATATCAACTGTACATTGGTTGTCTGCTGACTCAGTGAAGGCGACGATTGGGCCAGCCTTTCCCAAGAGGCGTCAAACACCGTGTGGACCAATGACTAAAGTTATATATACGCAACTGTTTTGAATTCTAGCTTGTCTCAAAATGAATCAGCAAATTCTTCAGATCTCTAACTCGGTATTATTAGAGACCCAGAAATTTCGCGAATTCACTTGATTACAAGCTGTACTTTGAACCCATGTATACTTTATTTGCTTTTCAATTGGATCGCAAATTGTTAGCCACGCCCTGGAAGCATTTGAGCCAATAAGTAATCAGCAAGAAAAACACGATCGAATCCTGTGCTTCCTAGTCTAAAGTAAAACTGGAGCATCAGCCAATGAACAACTTTCTGAGGCTCAAGGACACAAAGGATTATGGAGTCTAAATTGTAGTCAAATGACTCCGGGAAGTTTCCTGGTTTCTAGGTATTATTATGGAATCTGTGCTCACATTAAGCATAACAATATAGCACCAGAAAACACCCTATTTTATTTTCACATAAGAATGGTAGGGTAAAAAGACTCGTCGAAAGCGAGGCCATTAGAGACGGAGAAAGTTGCTCAAAGACGCAGTAATGGGAGAAGGAAGAATCGGTCATGACCTGTAGGAATGGACCATCTCGGCATTCGTATGAAGTGATTTCGGGAAACCATAGAAAACCGAAATCAGCTTCGCTAGTATTGTACACCGAGAGTTTCGATGCAAAACAACTAGGACCACCTGTTTTTAGTGAAAAGATTTATATTCTATAGCTAGACTTCAACTTATTATGTGCAAGCTTGAAAATTTCATTTTTCTTTAGGGACAGGTGTTTTTCGCGAGAAAATTTCAAGACCAGTTGTACTCGAAAACACTTTAGTTCATACTCACTTTCGTGATTGTGTGATTTTGAATGTCCCGTGCCTCAAGTGTCTGTCCGCAAATCGTGGACGTTCATATAGGAACGATTGTCCAATCAAAAAAGTACACGTCTTCTCGCATAGATACGCGGCCAATAACCAAAGGAAGTTGTGGTTGTTGGCGTCGGATATTGAAGTCTAGCATGGCCATAATTATTATCGTGGAAAAACTCCCGTCCCTAACTGTTGGCTGTGTGTCTGTGCGAGAAGACATTACTTACTCAACTGGCCCAATTAGAATTACGTTACGCTGAAACTGAACGTTCGTGATTGGTTGGAAGGCACTTTAGCCACGTGCGGGTAAAAACCATCCAACCTCGATATTGGTTGTGAAATAACGTGTTTTGGTGTACAACTAGAAGTGGAATCTTTTCTCGAGAAACTGGTGTCCCAATCAACAACCTTCCGTGTGGGTAGCGAATTCGTAACTCTTGCTACTAGTCTAGGATATGATTGATTGATATTGCGATAGCCGAACACGAAGCACGCATTTCATTGGTTGTGGCATCGGGATATGTGTTGTGTTGACTTAAGTACAGTACTCTCCAAACATTATTTTTGCAACACCTGAAACCTTAAATTAATCCTTTTAGGACTACGTTCGATTGTGCCTTGAGAGAAGCTTCTTTGAAAATTTCTTTGTCCTTGAATCAAAACTCCCACGAAAATAAATTCATTGTTCTGCCTGTGTTTAACAGGATATTAAACAATAACTCTACTTTCAGAGAAAAATAACTTTCCTGACTGAAGATAATATTGTTGTTATAACCACGCAGAAGGGCACGATTACCTGCAAGTCATTTTACACGATCAACACGTTCCGTCACAAATTAATTTAATTTTTACAGTTGTTGCAATCACGTAATATTTAGGCCTGCGCTGTACTTGCGTTCAGCTATTTTCTCACAGCCAATGAACGACGTGCTGCGCGATCGGTGATATTCGCATTAACCACTCACGTCGAAGAGGCGTGGAAGTTTCCATAAATCAAATTAGGGACAAGGAAGGGGCACTGGCACCTTGCAGAGTACAGCACTGACTAAAGATCAGGTAGAACGATTATTCGTTTCTGCGCATGTCCCCAACGCTGACCTTCCCCAAACCAACACAACTGTCGAACTCACATGAAAAAAGTAATGGACGTGTTTGTTTATGAATTAATTACCAAAATGCGAGCCCTTTGATATGAATAAAATAACTTCACCAATTTGAATTTTATCTAATTGTAAAGGTATGGAAAATTTCGCGAAATCATTTCAGGATAAGCTATACCACAAACACATATGTACAAATGTTGTGTTTGCAGTCGGATCAAAGTTTGCTTGACAATGCCCAGGCGAACTCTGGGCCAATAACAGACCTGCAAGGAATCAAGCCCTGAATCCCATGCCACCAGGTCTGAGGTAAAACTGGCTACACATCGGGGCAGCAGCCAATGAAAAGAAAGCTGAGGCTCGAGAACCAGTACACATGGCAGTGAATTATATACCCCACAGGCCGTTTAAAGCGCGAAATGATCCTTCCCGTAATAATTGCATTTGAAATTTGCGACAGCAACTACAAAGACATCTCAAAGAATTAGCTTCCAAAGCCAGTGTTTTAACCTCAAATCCTATCCATGTCGTTTATGAAAGTCTTGTTGTGAGAGAAACAGTCCAGTTTTGGAACAATAAATGGCTACTCCGTGCCCTGGGCGAGCACTGTCCCCTCCCAACTACCCCCCCCCTTCCCAAACCCTCACGAGGTTTGGTCAAAACATCCATTTATTTGCAACGTATACCCGATAGTGGACTCACTGACTAAAAGGGTTAAGAACGTTTTATAAGGGGGATACTAACGCGGTAGCGCAATGGCCGACTACCAGCCAGTAATAAAAGTTTTACAATACAGTAATAATAATAATAATGGCGTGTGGGGAGTGGACCAAGGGCAAGGCAACACCCTCCGAGTGACGGTCTTTCCAGCTGGGAACCGTAGGTGACCATCATCCAAGGGCATGACATGAAATGAGACCCTAGAATGGAGCGGCGCTGGAATGCAAGGGTGGGGGAAACGGGAGTACCCCGAGAAAGCCCGCTGGCAAGCGGCATCGTCCAGCACGATTCTCACATGCGAAAATCCGGAAGTGAACCCGCCGGGGATCTAGCCCGGATCGCCGTGGTGGGAGGCGAGCGCCCTGGGCACTACGCCACCGCTGCCTCTGTACAATACAGTGTAGTGTACGGTGCGGTGTCAGCCAATACAGCATTGGTTAGTGGGAATACAGAGAACAAAAGAACTTAGGAGAGGGGCGGGGGTGTTACCTGCGATAGTGGATACAGACTAGTGTTTATTCTACTCAGGTTGGGAGGCTCAGTGCTTTTAGTCTGAAGTTTTTCGCCGCCAGAGCACACTGGTGTCGCATCTCTACGGGCTATTTCCTCGTTTTGTGTGTAAGTAAGTGGGATAATGGCAATTTTCATGAAATGAATAAAGTAGTGTAAAATCTTCCTATTTGTATTGTGTTTGAATGTACGCAAATAATAAACTTATTTATTTTCATTAGAGTGGAAATATAACGAATTATGTGCATACGTTGTTACTGTATTTAAATACAACTACTGAATGTAAAAAAAAATGCGAAATATAAAAAAAAAATCATTTTCATCTCTTACCTGTGCAGTTTCTGTAAGGAAAACGAGAAAAGTACAGACTTACTTTAAAAGACAGCCAAACTTATTTTAAACTTAAATTCGTAACTTTTTCCCATTGAAATAGCCTTGCTTATGAATGGTCAATGTCAAGCACAGTTTTATTTTTATTGTTTGCTCTTGCAAACACCATTGGAGGGCGTGAATAATAATTACGAAATAGTGTTTATATTTAAAAAAATTCAGGCGCAAGTATATATCAAAATTCTAGCCGAATACAACTTTCACGCACAAATGAATGGAATTATTCCATTTACTTCCACCTTTAAAGTGACCTCTTTGGAACACTAGCGCACATTAGGGTGGTATTTTCCCTATGCCAAATTATCCCGTAAGAATTCTCGTTTTGTTCCAAACACGAACATAATAGACTTTAATACAGGTGACTCACTTCTAACTTGTCAACCACGGTGTCTGCAGACCTTTGTGTCTCAAAGGTCCAAGTAATTGCACAGAGTACCGGAGAATACCGAGGTGAAACAATCGCTTATTCCACAAACTAGAGCCGCACATGCCAGCAAAATGGTGTCAATACCAGCGACATGTCGGAACGCCGTTCGCCAGTCAGTGCGTGCAAATACAGCACAGACACATCCACAGAATATCTTACGGATGTCACTCACTGATATTCAGCACATACAAAGACATCCCAGATTAACAAAGTTACATTCAAAAGACTGCCAAAAAATATTCAAATGTCCGCCTAATATCCAAATGTGATATAGATATTTCAGCTTTCCTATATACCTACATTTTTAATGTAGTCACTTACCAAAAGTAATGGCCATTGGTGGTTTTGTAATATCTAATGGATATCCAGTAAGTGGTACAAACAGGTATCTACTACTGGATATCCAAAGGATATACTTTAGAGATTCACTGTAGGACTTAAAAGACTTTTGGATATTGTGGCCCTAATTAGGATATCCGGTGGATATGCTTACTCGCCAGCCTAAAGCCCAGCCAATAGGAAATTTTTCGCATCACGCGGCTGCCAATCACGACTCGTTCCAGAACCTAACGCAGTCAATAAGCGGATTTGTACACCCACATCTAATGAACCCTACGACATTACATTTCTGTTAAGAATCAGGATTCTACAATATTTTCGAAAATATTCTGGAACAAACATTTTTCACGATTTTCCGGTTTCCTCGGTAGCTTAACGGTTTATTTTTGTTATCTCTTCCGTAAGGTAAAAGAGCCAGGGCTGTGTATTGGTCAAACTACCAAACCTAGGCGAATCGGGTTCGATTCCTGGCGGGGTCACTTCCGGATTTTCGCACGTGGCAGACGATGCCGCTGATCGGAGGGTTTTCTCGATGATCTCCAGTTTCCCCCGCCCTTGCATTCCGGCGCTGCTACATACGTCACTTCACCCTCATCGGATGTCAAGACCTGGATGTTAAGAGGCGCCTTAATCTCTCCGCTCGACTTCACTGAGAACGGGTACACCCACGGCAAAGGAGCGGATACCTAGGGCCACCCGATTTTCGCGTTAAGAATTCTCGCCAAGTTGTCCTTCAAAACACTGAATATCAGATCCACATTCGTGATTGGATGTCTTCAACTGCTGCGCGTGTGAGGTGCCCACCCACGAATCACAGACGTTCGGCACCGGAGTAACCTAGTTCTCATTGGCGATGTAGGCTCCCAACTGTTTTATATCAAAGGCACGTGGTCAATAACGCAAGGAAAACTGCAGAAGTGCAAGCAGGATGTTGCAATTGGTTCCGCGGAAACTGGGTGTCCCTAGCGACACGTCATTCCGTCTCCGTGCGTTCGTCTGCAGTGTGGTAATGTGTGTCGCGAGCAGGTGTGCTCGGCGAGTTCCGCCTCTGTAGAGCAAAGCTGCTCTGCACTGAAGCGAGGAGGCCCACGGGCTGGGACGCTGCACGCTGGATGAAGAGCCGGGGACATCTTCCAGCGATAATCCTATTGCGGTGCTGCAAGGGTGGTCCCGCCCGCAAACTGCGTCGTTAACAATTCATTGTTCCAGTACACTCGCTGTCTCCTCCCCCACTCACCC
>NQII01001735.1:72931-92062 GCA_002778355.1 Clitarchus hookeri
TACACGACATTAGGCAGGTGTGCCAGTTTTTTTTAGCCCTTCAGTGTATATATATATATATATATATATATATATATATAAATCGGAGGACAATGTCTTAAGTAGGTCCCGTAGCAACAAGTGTTAAATATTTTATTCACGAAAGGAGGTTTACACTCTGTTACGAACAAGCTTTTCAGCCAATTCGTACTTGAAAGTTGCCGGGGGCGTAAATCAAATAATGACTCATGATTCGGTAGAGCACAATAGCATCTGATGAGGTTTATTAACACAAAGCTTTTACAATAACTATTTATGTTACCATTGATCGGGGGAGCTTTACATTGAATTTAATCGGATTAGTCATTAGTTTAATTCACACCATTTTATTTAAAACTAACAGGAAAGTCATCACCTTGTTGAAGCCAGAGGCTGATTCTACGAGATGGTTAAAGCCGGCCGGACACACCCATCTTCTTGGTCTGCTTCGCTGGTCGGGTCGCCAAAGGACTAAAGATGAAAAGACGCTCGCTCCGGGAGTTACGCCGGCCTATATCAAGCGCGTGGTTCTGCGGCCCCGCTCAGTGACAGGTGGAGTTGATTTCTGCAACTGTCTTGTTTCGCAAGTATCGACGACCAAATGGTGGCGTTGCAACCCCGCTCGTTTCCAGGTTTAATGTTTGATGGTGTGATCAGGCAAGCCGTTCAGCTAAGGCCTGACCATACCATAACAACTCGTATTCGCAGATGTGAGCGGGTAGAATATTCGGTTAGATGTTGCCCCCCCAAACGGTTTTACATATGAGTCATTATGGGTCATTTATGGGCCATTTTGGGTAATTTAGGGTCATTATGGGTCATTAATGGGTTATTATGAGTCATTTATGGTGTTTGTCCTGCTAAGTGCGTTGCTAAGTGTAGTGCTTAGTGCGGTGTGACGTGCGATTCTAAGTTCCTGCATGGTATTGGCCATCTGCAAACACGTCGTAACTCTGTGATTGGTTGGTCGATGTCCACACCATGTCTTGTTGGCGTAATATGATTGGTTTAATGTCAACATGATGTCATAGAGCTTACATATGTGTATATTATAAGCAGTTGGGGGTGCTGAGAGGTTAGTTTGACAGTGGCTGACATGAAAGGTGGATCGTCTCTACTAGATTTTGTGGCTTCGCTTCTGGGTCAAATTCATATTCGGCATCTGTGATGTCTCCCGACATTCCAAAGCTAATGGGATCTATGGAAGTGCCACAGACTTCTTCGGACATGGCATCGACGAAGCCATCGACTTCTTCGGGAGTGGTACCAGCAGTGCCATCGACTTCTTCGAACGACATGCCTACAGTAGCATCGCCATATACTTCTTCAGGTATGACGCCGAAAGCACCATCGACTTCTTTGGAAGGGTCCTCTACAGCATTTTTGACATCGAGTTCTTCAGACATGACGCCGACAGCAACTTCGTCTTCTTCGGATGGGTCACTTAGGGCAGTGTCGCCATCTACTTCTTCGGAAATTTCATCGACTTCTTCGGATGGAGCATCTAAAGCAGTACAGTCATCGATGACTTCGTCAATGCTACTTTTTTTTACTCTGACAAGATATTTGCCTACAGGCAAAGTGCACGGAAGCACGAAATATCTACTTGTGTGAAGGGTCCTTCCTGTGCTATGAAACAATGTGTTTAGTGCAAACGTCTGTTGAAACGAGGTGATAAGCTGAAGGGACATAAAGAACTGTAAAGTCAGAGTTCCTGCTGCTAAGAAACGTCCTGTACTAGCTATTGGTGATACCACATCGAATGATTTTACCTAAAAAGAATCAGCATTCAAAATAATTTTAAAAGATTATGTAATTGGAAATATTTTTGTCTTTGTTGGTACGAAAGACATATGTACATACCTGGACCACATTAAGCAAAGGATAATCAAAAAATTAATATCAGAAGTTGAAGAAGGTCCCATAAAATATAATGTTTAGATGGAGTGTACCTATGAAATGTTTCAACCTTTGGATGAAGAAATCAGCCGACGGGCTTTCAAGACTGCAAGCGAAGCATTGTACAACGTTTATAGCATTCCAGAGGCTGCAGATGCCTTGAAAGAAAAACTTTGTCGTGAAGAAGAAGAAATTATGGCTAAGCATTCTGGGTGGATACTTGCTAGCGTAAACTGTCTCGAGCTGCATGTATGCAGATTATATTAATAATGTGACAAGTGAGCATGTTGCGGGAAATACGATCATGTATAGTATGGAGAATGTGAGGTTTTTGTTTTTTTTATGTTTGTAGTCTGATGTAAGTAAAAAAAAATTGTTTTCAATGAATAAACAAAAGTGTTTTATTTATAGCAAGTGCTGATGTACCTTATCCTAGAATGCCTACTTTCCCTGATATAGGGAAAAAGGTAACCTTGGCTTTCAGATCTGCGGTTACAAGCCGATACTCTAAGTGAGTATGACAATAAATATAAATAAAATGATATGGGCAAAATTTTATGAATTGAATGTTGATACTTCAAGATTTCTTGCGAAAGTCAATTACTAAATGTGCATAATCATTGATAATGTAGCAAAGGTATTTTCTGAAGCGTACAAAAAAAAAGTAGATTAATACTGTAGTACATTCTAAACAGGTTGGATGTAGCAGTCTTGGAAAAAAAGCCGTTGAAGTGTTAGAAATTTGACCCTGGGACATGGTGGGAGGGAAGGGTGGAGGGTTAAGGCTGAGTCGAGCCTGGCCACACCTGCTTCAGTGCAGTATATGGAGAAGATAGGTCCTACATAAATGTCTACATGCCCGGCCATGCTCTAATACACCACAGTTATTTTTTCAGCAAACATAAATAACGAACTAAATATAATACCATTGTGTTTAAAGTACAATATCATATGTTATAATCAATTATCGCAGAAGTGATGTAATCACAAATGGTGGTTTGAGGGGACCTATTAATCAGAATGCTACTAAATAGAGGTGGATTAGTAAAGCATGCATAAAATATAATATGATGGTCTCTTACTAAAAGAAGTTGGAATGATATGGAATCAAAGGAAGGTAACTAAGAAAAAAAGAAATCAATGATGGTGAGCATGGCAAGACAGAGAATTAGAGAATATTTGTTTCGTCGGCTTTTATGAGAGCTTAAACAAATGAAATCATAGATGGCGGGCATGAAATGATAGAGCACATGTATGTGGCAAACATTAGGACGATGTTACGTAGAGCGGTGTTAGTGATGGAAACTAAGATGGTAGACATGGAATAACAAAGTATGGAGAAAATACAAAATGGGGAATGGAGAACATATGAGAAGGATTGACAGAGCATGATTGAAAATGACTAAGTAAAATGTAATCCATGATGGTAGTCGGTGTCAATAATGTAATTTATCCCTCGATTTTTAGAATATTTTTGATTTTGTGATTTTTTCTTGATGTTTTGGGTTAAAGGTTACATAGGGCCAAGGCCGACAACAACTTACATGGTTGCTAAATTGGTAGATATTCTGGTGGCGAAATAACGTTGGTGTTTAAATGAAAACGAATGATAAACGAAAAAATGAATATGGTGGACGGAGTACCTTCCACAGAATGAGCAAAGGTGAGGGGGTAGAAGCCTGTCTACTTATTAAACAATGAGAAACATTTGTGTCAGGTCGAACGATCATGAGTAATCAACCAATAAAAAACCCAATTTGAGGAGGGATAAAGCGAGCACAAGTAAACAACCAATGAGAAACAATGGTGGAGGGAATGGAGGGAACCAACCGACTTATTAACCAATGAGAAATATATTGGTGACGATCAGTCGGTTACTGGGTGGGGTGCTGATAAAACCTTAGGAAATGTAAGTTTTTTAAAAGAAATTTTGTATTATTTTTTTATATTTATTTATAATTTATAAATGATTTAATTCACATTTTTTAGAGAATTTTGTGATTTTTTGTTTTAACGTCATACAAAGTTATGGGGTTAAGATCATAGTTCAAGTTCAAGGTCACTTGGATTCAGTATGGCGGTTGGGTGACGACATATTATGTAGACTGGGTTGTTGCAGTACCAGTCCCCTCTTAGCCAGAATATTTAAAATTTAAATTTTTTATAAATTAAAAAAAAATTTTACATAAGATTATTATACTTTTATAAATAATTATTTACAATTTATTAAGTATTGTAGACAATTTTTAAACTATTTTGCTGTTTTTTATGTTTAAAGACATCAAAGGTTGATGTCACCTCGATCTAAGTTTGCAGTCGGGTTACGTCAAAGAATCTTTTACCTCAGTTTAAAATAAAAATTTTTTTTTTTTCAATTTTGTGTAATTTTTGGCTTTTTAAGGTCAAAGGTTGCTGGGGTCAAGGCCAAGGTCATCGACATCGAACATAGTGGACGAGATGGATACTGGCTGATATGGCGAGTGCCGGTCGTGTGTGGAGTTTAGTCGATCCACCTGTCATCGAACACCGGACTTCCTACATGTATATCTTTCAATAATTTCTTAAAATAAATTTTGGATTTTTAAATTTTTTTTTATATTTCATAATTTTTTGAAAGTATATATAGAACTTTGTTGGGATGTTTTTAGAATTTTTTAGTTTCTAGGTCATACAATGTCATTGGCACAGTGTCAAGTTCAAGATCATGAGTCAAGGTCAGGTTCATAGGAAAAAACGAGCACCCGAAAAATGCTTCTAATGGTTCATTTCAGAAAAAAAAAAAAAAAAAAAAAAAAAAGGTGCTCCTCCTTTGAAAATGAGGGTCTCGATGCTTTTTGAGTGAAAAATGTACTAATTTAATCGAAAAAAGGGAAACTTTGAGGGAAACGTTTATTCTAAGGTATTCGTTTCGTTTCCTTTCGACAACAATATTCGTTATTTCTTGGAATTTTCATTCTTAACGAATTTTTTTCTTAACAACATCATGTTCGATATCACACTCGAAACAATAACGGAGCCCTTTGGGATTTCGTTACGGAGTTTTATTATGAAAAAATTTCGGGTGCGTGGTATAGGTTGTTTTTTGTTACTGTGGAAGATGAGAATCGTTAGGTAAAGTTCCTTCATGCTGAAACATAAAAACGTATTTCAAAAAAAAATTAATTTAATGCCACTAACTAACTTTTATGTTTTTAATATTTTAACCATAAAATCAGCAGTATAGGCTGGCTATTTGAGGGTATTTGTTATTTAATTACAGTTTTTTTTAATTTTAACACCAGAACATATGAATTTATATTAATTCAACATTTAATTTAAACATTGTAATTTGGAAACAACCCGATAGGAAGTGCTAAAATATAAATACTTATTTTGAGTATGCATCAAAATTACTATTTCTGGATAATAATTTATTAGTAATTCATACCACACTGGAATTTATACAGGTAATTAGAAAGGCAACAGCGTCTATTTTGTTATCCATCACTTAATTTATAATTTCGATCTAAAAAATTACAAACGAAACAGCGTGATCGTAAATAGCCTTCAACCAAACTGCAAAATGGTAACGGTGAAAAACCTTCGTACATGCAACCAATGTCTTCTCTTAACAGCGTACGTGTTAATCCATTTGTTCACAAGTTCATACGAAGTTACAGTTTATGTATAAATAATTGCATATCCAGCCCAGTAATAAGTTACTGACAAGTACAATGTGGACAAAAAATTTGACACGCTTGACGAACCAAATAAACCGTTTGTATAGAAATATTATTGACAAATATAAACATTTAAAAGCCACCAAATGCGAACAGAATATTTTAGGCTTTTCACTTTTCCGCGAAAAACAGGTGCTCCTAACAATAATCAATTCGCAGTATATTCACACTTTTTAGCCAACTTTCCGATGGAAAGAAAGGCCTATGAGATCAATTACCTGCCTGTGTGCCTGTGTGAGAGAGAGAGAGAGTGTGTGTGTGTGTGTGTGTACGTGTGTAGGCTTGTGAGTGACCGTTCGTGTGTGAGTCCCACCATTACAATTTTTAAATGAGACAACCGAATTTTTACCAGACTTGGTACACAGATAATACTTAGTAAATAATCTTGACTTTTATAGTTTTTGACCACCTCTGGCACTTACTTTCAAAATGGCGGTCATTAAAACAATAGGAGTTATACTTTATATCTTGGGAACCATTAAACCGATTTAAACTAAATTTTGTATACTGGCAGAATATGCTTTAAATTTTGAGGTGGGTAATTTTGTTGTTCCACCATTTTGAAAAATAGCACCGAATGAATAAATAAAGGCTTTACTTTATATCTCGAAAACAATGAAACCAAAATTCTCGACCCCTTTTGTCACGTAAGTAACACTATGATAGGCCAAGTTAATGTAAGGGATTGAACTTGATTAGGTATTTATTTTAAAATTGCAGCCAAACATTTTTTAAAATTTATTTGGTATATCTGCCATACCACTTTATAAACAAAGCATATATTGCAAGCATAGTATATTCCAACATATAACCATTTTTACCTGACATTTTATAAGATAGTCCCATACGAATAAATCAAAATATTATGACATATCTCGGTAAAAAATGAACCGATTCGTTCCCAATTTGGCAAAAAAGTAGTAATAATGCAGATGATGTCAAATTGTATGTTTAAGCATCTCAGGCACTTATTTTAAAAATTACGGCTATATAGCCTTTTTTTTTTTAGCTTAGAATGCTCTGTATTCGAAACCATATATAATCAACTCCAACTTAACTTTGCTGGTGGAAGATATTACAACTATCAACTGTTTCTACGTGGGCTACCTTTTGTCGTCCATTTTGTATGATAGTGCCACGCGAATAAATAAATCTTTTATGCAATATCGCGGGAAATATTTGACAGAATCCTCCCAAATTTGGCAAACAAATAGTACTGCAGCAAGTGGTGTAAACTTGTATGTTTTGAGTTGGTAGGGTACTTATTTCAAAATGGTGGCTATATAAATATTTTAGCTCAGTATAATTTATTAAAGAAACAAATTACAATTTAACCTTCTATGCTGGCAGTTCCTGTAACAGTCATCAAATGTGTCTGTACAGAGCATCATTTTTCTGCCTTTTCGTAAGATAGCCTCACCAATACAAAATAATATTTTTTATTAATAACTCCAGAAACCATCAACCAGTTCTTTCAAAATTTGGCGAAGATGTACTCTGGTAGGCCATATTAATATATGTATTTTTTTTTAGTTTGACGCTTTTATTTTCAGAATGGCGGCTAAAAATCATTCTTGTTTTGTGTTCTATATTTACGAAATTATATAATATATTTTAACTTAACTTTGTATTTTAGCAGTATAGAATTATAGAATATGAGCAGTAAGATTATTATGTATATGGGGCATCGTCGTCTTGCGTAGGAGCTAGGAGCAGGCCGACGCCATCTTGAATTTCCCCTTTTTTCAGTTTTTCTCTCAAACGTTTCGTTTTTCTTTGAAATCGGCCATTTTTCGGCCTGGTATTTCATACAATGTAAAAAATTAATAGAATTTTTGTATATTATTTTGTTATACACGTAACATTTATTGGCGTTTTGTAAAATGAGAACGTGACGTATGCCGGCTTATTGAGATCAGGAAAGTATTCGTCATCAAATCCCGACCTTCTGCGACAAGACTTAAAACGTTAGCTGAAAAGAATAGGTGACAATAAGCTTATTGTTTTTGATTTTAAAAAGTAATTTTCAAATACCCGGAAATATTGCGTAATACTTTGTGTACTCGAGCTTCAGAAAGTGGTTCATAGGCTGTTGCTATAGTTCAACACCAGGCCAGGTAGAACGGGATTCGGTCGTGTTTTTGTTGCTGAATATTTTTTGGCACAAATTCCTCCAGGACGTGGCTAACAAATTGAGATTCAATTGAAAAGCAAATAAAATGTACATGTATTTTTAGTCTAACTTGTCCTCAACAGAATTCACGAGATTTTCAGGTTACTATTAATTATTAAAAATCATTGCGTATTCATGTTACAGTAGTTTAAACAATCTTCCTTGCCGACAATGAATCTTACACAATTATGAATATCCCGGTGGGGGTCACTTCCGGATTTTTGCATGGGGGAATCGTGCCGTACTATGCCGCTGGTCGGCGGGTTTTTTCGGGGATCTCCAGTTTCCCCTGCCCTTTCATAACGGCGTTGCTCCATACTCCCCTCACTTCAAATTCATCGGTTCTCAAGACCTCGATATTAAGAGCCGTCAAAATCTCTTCACTCATGCACAAATATGAAAAACCTGAATATTTTGGTGTTCACGGGAGGTCAAGTAAAAGTGATTGCAATATCGATATCGTTATTCGATTCAACGAAATAGTCGACAAAAAGATCGAAACGTGGCGTATTTTGTGGCCCGTCCGCTATATGTCGCTTGGTTATTGTGATAGCGGCGTTTCTAAATCCACCTTCCTTTTCCTTGGATATGACATCTTGTTACACGATGTCGTCTTCGTACAACTACATGACGTCACGTTATGTGTGCGCGTGTGGCGTATTTTCGCCTGATTGCTGAGAGGTTAGTTTCATTGCATTAGTGGCGTCCTTGGGTTGCACAAGTCAGATACTTCCATGACCTCGGACATAAATAAACAATGGTCCGCAAGTGTTTCTAGCCTTGTGATATTGTGATTGCCTAAAGATTTTTATGATGATACATTTAATACAGTATTAAAGCCTGGTTTTTGTGTGCCCCTGTTTGGTTTAGGCTCCCAGACATGACAGCATGTGGCATTGCAATTTAAGCATATTTTAATGTAAAATTTTCGTGAAGTTAAAAATATTTGGTGGACCTTCACTCTGCTTCTAATACAGATAATAAGGGACACCCGTTTTACGCGAATATAATTCAACAGAAGTTACATTTCTATATCCTTCTTGCACACCTGAATTTTTCCTTTCGTTATTGGCCGCGTGTCTTCGTCGAAGACAGTGTGGTGTTTGTTTGACTGGGCCAATGAGAATCAAGTTACTGCGGTACTAAATGTCGGTGATTCGTGGGCAGGCACGAGAGACGCGTATCAGTTGAAACCAACCAACCGCACAAGGGGGTCGGAGTCAAAGTGTATTGAAATACAACTTTACAAGAAATCTTTTCGTGAAAATCGGCTGCCCTTGCATATACACACTGAAGAGCCAAAAAAAACTGGTATAGGCGTGCGAATGCAAATAATAGAGGTATTCAACCAATCAGAGTAACGCGATACGGTCGGCAGATAGATCGGTTACTGCTACTACAATGGCAGGTTATCAAAATTTAAGTGAGTTTTAACGTGGGGTTATAGTCGGCACACGAGAGATGGGACATAGCAACTCCGAGGTAGCGATAACATTTGGATGTTCGCGTACGACCATTTCACGAGTGTACTGTGAATATCGGGAATCCGGTAAAACATCACGTCTTCGACATCGCTGCGGCCAGAAAAATATCGTGAAAGAACGGGACAAACGACGACTGACGAGATTCATTTAAGGTGACAGACGTGCGACCCTTTCTCTAATTGGCGCAGATTGGATTTGTGGACTTCCCGGCAGGATTCATGGTGTCAATTGCCTCCTGCATACCTTCAGACATTAGTCGAGTCCATGCCACGTCTTCTTGTGGCACTTCTGCGTACTCGGAGGCCCTACACGATATAAGGCAAATGTACCAGTTTTTTTGGCTCATCAGTGTAATTAAAAATCTTGCTTAAAAATGTTTGTGGTAATTCTATTGGCTTTATTGAAATGCATCGATAATTTACTTGTGATATTTTGAAGCCTAGTCTTCTTTAGTTGGTTAAAATTTCAGATAGAATGTGCTAAAAATAAAATGATACGAACTTAAAGTAAATATTTTTACCGTGAGTTGTGTAGGGATAGTCTGGCTGAGCTGGAAGACTTAACTTTGTCTCCGGTTTTGTCGAGATACAGATTTTCTCAAATATTGTAGCATTTTTGGTATAGGTAAATGAAATGCGTGAATATGTATGTGAAGCATATCTACATATTTGTACTACAACAAAAGTTTTTATATGCTAGTAAAATTTTACATAAAAATTAAATAAATACTGTTCATCCGTAATTTTATGTGTTCTTGTACATGCAACACATCTGAATTTATGACATAAGTACTCTTCTGAAATGTATGTGCCTTATGGGTTCTTATTAGGCTAATTGTAGGCGTTTCCCAAGGATTATAGTGTGAGTGAGTAAAGAGATTTGGGCGGGTCTTCGAAAAAGT
Organism: Clitarchus hookeri; assembly: GCA_002778355.1. NCBI lineage: Eukaryota > Metazoa > Arthropoda > Insecta > Phasmatodea > Phasmatidae > Clitarchus > Clitarchus hookeri. The sequence continues at coordinate 83,126 of NQII01001735.1, forward strand.
AGAAGCAACCCAAAAGCCCAAAAAGCTAATTTCATCCAATTTGGGAAGGCTTCTTCTCAAGGACAGAGCAGTGGCGGCCATTTTCGTTTTATAGTCATAGTGTATGCTAAATCGATACGCAGGATGCGGTATCGGAGCTGGAGTCGACCGGCTGAAATCTTGGTTCTGTCAGCCATTTTAGCCACATACTGGATGCAAGTGACCTTGACCTTGAATAACCTTCAACCCAAAAAGGTCGAAAAAATTCGCAAACATTTATAAATAGTTTAAAAACAGTATTCCAAGTTTTTTTCAAACGAATAAAAACTTATTTTAAAAATAATATTTAAACTTAATTTAAAAACTTATATTTCCGGAACTCGCTTCCAACATTATGTCAAGCAGACGACTGCGCTCCTCCAATCAATCACATTGTCTTAACATTCCCCTCCCCTACCAATTTTTCTCATTGGTTAATTAGTCGGCGCGCCACCAAACCCCTCATTTTTACTTATTCTGTCGTATGAAGCCATCTTGGATATTTTCGTTTGCCATTTGTTTATCCATTGCTAGATGCCATCATCTTGGATTTCATGGTTTAATTTTCATCATGTAGGTGGTGCTAGTGTATGAATGATTGATTTACCCACCAGGCGAGCTTGCGATTTAGCCACTAGGTAGCAGCCATATTTGTCTATGTTTTTTTAACATATAGGTTGTGCTGTTGCTGCCCTCTATACTGGACTCGATCTTAAATGTTTAGGAAGCGCTAATTTATTGATTATGCAGCCTGCTATCGGCCTGTACCGAATGGTGACATTGACCATTCGTGTAAAGTACGTAAATTATCATATTCAATTTTTTGTTATATTTTTCAATGTATTCTTATTTAATACATTTTTATAGAAGCAAGGGTATTTTAAAATAATTAAAACACAACATTTTTTTTAAAACTAACTTTTTTAGGAAATGTACAAAATGAGAATACAAATACACAGGTTTATTAATTTCAATCTTCTATGTTCAACGCTCGATGTCCGCATCGTCGACCTAGGAACTGTAGCGGGCTGTGAAACCCCACCAATTGACATGCGACCGTCCATTATGCCATTTCAGCACCTTCTCAACCAAATACACATCTGGAAACTTTGTAGGCAGGATCTCCTCTGCGTAGAAACCACCGTGGATGGCAACATTATTCAGATCCTCGAGAAAGTTGGTCCTCGGAACATAGTTGCGTATATGTCGCATACGAAAGAGTTCTGGGCTCCAATTCTCGAAGATGCCTTTCTGTATGGAGATACGCACCAGGTCACCAACCTTGGCTTTAGGCTTGCGAGGGTCCCTCCTTTTCACGTCAGTGTATAAGGTTCGAAGCAGGAAGTCGTCTTTTATGTCTTCGGGCTTCATGCGAGTGGTAAAATGAACAGGTAGAATTTTTCCCTTCATAGTTATGTTGAACCTGTCGACGATAGAAGCTTTGATATTACTGTACATGGAATAATGATATATGTTATATTTCTTCATCAGGGCCTTGAACTTCGCACTATAGATATCCTTACCCTGGTCGATTTGCAGACTAATCGGGATGCGTCCTTCGCTAATTACATCAACCATCGCTTCGGTGACATCGTGTGCATTCTTCGACTTGACAGGCCTGGCCAAGGCGAATTCGCTTTATGCATTTCTGATGGCCAACATTTATTTGCATCCCTTGTTGACCCAAGATTACAGTATCAACTCCACGAGGTCGGCTTGAAATCGGTTGTTCATCCCACTTATCACGACCTTGCGGCGACGGTTGTTGTGCCTCGCAGATGTTGCACACATCATTGGCGATTCCCAATTGACTTCTTCTATGTAGCCTCCCTCCTTCAGTTCTTCGATTATTGAAATTATCTCATTAGCGTCGGAGTAATTTCCAACCCTTTGCGAAGCGAGCAGTAGCTGCAGCATATCGACCAGCTCGTTCGGGTCGTTCTAGAACACGTAGTTGCTATTCTTGTCATCGTCTATCTTCTTAAGACAGCTGCTTTTCTGTGTTAGGCTGTTGAAGAGGTCTGTGAACATATCGATATTTTCGTGATCTTCGTCCTTATAAACACTTGTCTCAGGATGGTTATCTTGATGAAGTATATGTGTGAGTTCGAGTAAAGACTTGTGTTCCAGCAGGTTGGATTCTGTAAACTCCCTGGGCTTCTTGCGAAACAGAAGTTCGTAAAGCCCGGGGGCTCCGCGTGTAATGCTATCGCCTACTTGGATGATCCCACATGGTAGAAAATGTATATTCATTAGCACTGACGAAACTTTTATCATTATGCATGTATAGACCGCATGTCATACCATTAGAGACCTCCGGAAAAATTCGCATTTTCATTTCAGGACAACCTAGAATTCAAAACCCCGTACATTTGTATTGCTATTGCTATTGGTCTACCCGTTAAATTATACCTCCTAGACAACTCTGAGCCTAAAATAAATACACGGTAAAATGCAGACCGAATCACCGTATTTCGCTAATACAACAAGCAACCAATGAACAGTGATATCTGTATGATTTTGCATACGAAAATAGAGTATAGCCTACAGGTCATTGAACTCACGAATTTTTCAGGTCTCTAATTATCATTATTGCTAGATGTGTATGATCGTAGGTAGCGATGGACCCGAGCATCGAGTTTGAAGACTCTCTTCGACACTTTTTCTTAAGTGGCAAATCTGCATACTATCCATCGTCCCGATCTGTTTTCACATCATCATGTTTTCGCTTTTTCATAGGCTCAGCAGAACAATCGATTTCGGTCCTCACGTCAATGAGCGCTCCATCGCTCTCCCTGAGTACGCCGAGACGAGCAATGGGCTTATAAATGACTTTATTTATAACGTTGCCTGAAATTTGGCTCTCTTGGCGAGCAGATAATTCGAGTGAACAGACCGTATGGTCCTATGCAGGTCGCTGCCAATGTCCGACATAGCACTGAATAAAAATAGATGCTGTTTCTCTCTTTTATGGGTTTTTTTTTGGTTCTCCGCCAAAATAATTTATATCTGGCCCAGGCAATATGCAAAGGGGAGGTATCGCAGAAGATGTAAAGGAGAGGTATCGTCGACACTTCGTGTCTATCCATACTGTTCCAAGTCTAGATGATATGGAAACTAAAATGTGTAAAAGTAGCGTATTTATACTATCCTCGCTCAGTTCAGCGTGATACCTCGAAATAGTAAGACCATAGCTGGAAGCGGGATAGTCGACATGCTGATAAACAACCTACTGTTCGAGCTGCACATTCCCAATACAGGTTCTGCAGGCCAGGAACGAATATAGCGAAAAGGCTGTCATGTGGTGACACAGCTATCAATGCACTGGACGAGGTGTGCAAGCAGCCCGACATCTCTTACTCTCTAAACAAGCACATGGAAACCCGACACCAGGCAGACAAGATAATTGCACCGAAAGCCGACGAGATAACAATATCATCAGACACCAGACTCGGAGAAAAAACAGTCATGTGGGGCATATCAAACATGATGAAGGCCAAGGTGAAGATGGGAATGGGAGATAAGAGCAAAATAAAGACACAGGGATAAAATGGGGACAGGTACAGAGAGCAAGAGAAAGACACACATGAAAAAAAAATATATGACAAAGGGAAGAAAAGCATGCAAGGCAAAGAAAACATCCACCGGTGTATTTTTTCCATTGCTTTTGCCTGTACTCAGGGCTATCAGGAGACTAATTGGAGCCAGGAGTGGTGTCTTCCGAGCCATCAACACAGCATCGACCGAATGAAATAAGTTTTCCGAGGCTCAAAGGCACAATGCAAATATAGAAGCAATCACCATGGGTAAAAAAACGGACAGGTGGTCTACCTAAGGTAATATCCAGTAGGAAGCAAAGTGTGTAAAAGCAACACAGCAGGGAGAGTCGTTAATGAAATCTCTACCGAACGAATGCTCACGAACATGGATTTGGAACTGTTTTTGCGCACATTGGTAATACCGCATTTCAGGGGAGTGTTTATGAGATATGCTTTGCACCCTAAACCCAAGAGAGACCAATGTGCCATAATTAATGTTGAAATGGCAGCTGGGCCCGGAACACACAGGGTAGCTTACGTAAAATGGGAGATCATTATGACAGTTTCGGGAACTTGTAATCTCCACCCAAACTGTGACGTTACTTGACAGGAACGAAGCTGACATACAACTACAGGATGGAGCAGAAGCCTAACACAGAACTGTGGACATTTGTGTCTTCGCTTCCTGGTTCGTTCGTACAAGTAATTGTATAAAATGGCTATACATCGACAGGAATTCATCAGTCATGTCGATAACGCTTACCTTGTTGGGACGTAGCTCCAAGCTGCGTGTCGTATACTTTCCACCCCTCGACCTGGAGGGGGAATGGTGCATAGGCCTTGTCGATTTTCAAACCTACAATGCGATATCGAAAATCGAAAGAAAAACTGCAAGCTGTACCTCGTAAAAAGTGGTAATATCTCCCACGCAGTGTCGCTGCCCATAGGATCTTATAAAATATACGACATTGCAAGGTACATTGAAGATTCGCTGTCCCCTGACACAGAAATCACACTAAATAGGAGTCCCAATATTCTGAAGAGTGTTATCAGATGCAACTAAGTTATCGAGTTTACGAAACTGAACACTATCGGAACTATGCTGGTGTTCGAGGATCGCATCTTTGAAGCTGCCAAAACACCAAAGACATCGCGGTTTGTAATCCTCTATCTGGGCAATGTGATACGAATAAACTGCAATTTAGCGAGCAGCACATACCTCAATAGTAGGTCGATCAATACGCTGCACGAATTTTCGCCTACGATCCCTCCAGGTTTTATACTGGTCGTAGCTCTGCAAAGCATCAATTATGTTCCGGCCGTCGCGAAGAGATCACACGAGGTGGTCATGACAGTTGTCAAACAGGATGGAGGGTTCGAGAACTTTCGAAACGAAGAAATCACCATACTCTTGCATTTGAGAAAATGGGAATACGATTTACAGCGAACAGAATATATAAAACAAAGTATCGTGCAAAACCTGCCCTCAGTACACCACAGGTCTCCAAGGAGTTATCACACACAAACGAGAATTTCCTCCGCAGTCTCGGCTTCAAAGTCAATCGCCATGGAAGATTACATAAACATCGACGAACCAGTCATTTTTTAAGACAGTGTAACGAAGGTGGAACTTCATGCATACCAATCATTCCTGATCGGACAATACACACTAACATCGGAAGTTCGGATAGCGGTCCAACACCACGATATATGCTCTTTTCCTTGCCAGTTTTTCCTGTGAATTACGGGGACTCTGACAAACGAAGATGGATCCACCATGGCATCGACGAAAATAACGAGCAATGTTATTCTTCACCTGTCGATCGCAACACATATTTTCTCAATGGTGTCGAGGTGGACCAGTCGCGAGATGTGGGCATAACCTCGACGATGCTGAATGAGCCATCTGCGGCAAAGATGGAAGGCTGAGGAATCGAAGATGACTAGAGTGTTCCTAGATACCCTGGAGACAAGTTCGAAGTGTGCATCCTGCTCTTCCTGCTATTGGGATATGCCAAAGTCTACAAACTAATTATCTTTTAATTCGAAGCAGGAACTGGTAGTGCTCCTAGGCAATAAGCATGTGGACACAATCGTAGGTATGGGAGAAAGCCTGGAGACAGTGGAACTGAAACTACAGTCTATCAAATGGATACTGCCTCATGTGCAGTTGAGCACAGCTGAAAGTATCAATATCTTAGAGAATGTGGAAGATGGCAAAAACATAGATGTGGATTTCAGGTCGTGGAATCTGGAGGCAAACCCTGTATTGGCAGCAATCCAGAGCATCAACTGGATGGTGAAGTCCAGCTCTGCTTCTGAGAAACCGATGTTCATCATCGTTGGTCCACAAACCGGAAGACAGCACAATAGAAATAGTATAAATATATTTGAATAGCAAAACTATCAGTACGTTGACATGAACATGAACTTTAAAAATGAGCAGTACCTGCTGCCATATGAAATGCATGCTCAATTTTAAAATGCATATTATGGACGCCCCCAAACACGATACTGAGCCCTGATACTTTCAAGAATTTGGCCCCGCTCATGGTATTCGATGTGAGTAAACTGGATGATTGCTTACTTCTAATGTAATCGAAAGCATGATCGAATTCACGACACAGGAATTGTACTTGTAAACAGGTACGCATTCTGCTTAATACTGCACGACCGGCTTGTGTCGTGTAATAGCCGAGACAAGACCGTCAAAATACAGTCGTGAGCGCAGCTGACAATATAAAGTATAACCGTTCGCACACTAGAACTGTTTATTCTTTATCTTCGAGCATCGCCAGCTTCAAGGTTCAAGAAGGTGCTGAAATAGCATAATGGGCGGTCGTATGTCAAGTGGTGGGGTTTTCCCAGCCTGCTACAATTCCTGGGTCGACGACGCGGACATCGAGTAGTTAACTTAGAAGATTGAAATTAATAAATCTGTGTATAAGTTTTTTCTCGTTTTGTAGGTTACTAAATAAATAAATTTCAAAAATATGTTGTGTTTTATTTATTTTAAACTACCAGTTTATATAAAAAAATATTTTTAATAAACAGTGCATTGAAAAATATAACAAAAAATTTATATATGACAGTTTACTACTTTGCAGGAATTACCAATGTGACCATTCGATATAGGCCGATAGCAGGCTGCATAATAAAGAAATTAGCACTACCTAAACATTGAAAACTGAATCCAGTATGGAGGGCACTGACAGCACTAGCTATGCTTAAAAAAAACATTAACAAACATGGCTGCCACCTGGAAGTTAAATCGCCAGCTCGCCTGGTGGGTAAATCGATAATTCAAACACTAGCACCACCTACGAGTTGGAATTGAAAACATGAAATCCAAGTTGGCGGCTACTAGCAATGTATAAACAAAAGACAAAAAAATCCAAAATGGCTGCGTATGACAAAATGAGTATGGATGAAGGGGGTGATGGCCTGCTGACTAATTAATTAATGAGAAAAATGGGTAGGGGAGGAAATTAAAAGGCAATGTGATTGATTGGAGGAGGGTAAGTCGTGTGCTTGACATAGTGCTGAGGAAACCTCTGGTTTTTAAAAATAAAAAAATTTAATTTGTTAATATTATTATTTTTTGTTTTTTATACATTTTTTTTTTAATTTTTGTGAATTTTTTGAAATTTTCTGGGTTGGAGATGATTCAAGGTCAAGGAATCAAAGTCACCTGGATCCAGTATGGTGGCTAAGATCGCTGACAGAACCAAGACAGCAGCCGGTCAACTCCGGCTCCGATCCTGGATCCTGTGTATCGATTTGGCATACACTATGCCTATAAAACCAAAATGTCTGCGACTGCTCTGCCCTTGAGAAGAATTGTATGAAATGAGCTCTTTGGGTTTTTGGGAGCTTCTTTTTGCAACTGGGGGGATTCTACATTTTCAAAGGGAAAAAAGGAAATTTTTGAAGGAAAAAATTAATGCATTTAGTGAATTGTGTCGGTTAGGGAAAATTGCCTGATTTTGAGGGAAATATGAGACATTTTCAGGGAAAGATGGCCGCCGGGTGACCGAAATGTCAGAGAATGAACAGTACCGTGCTACGCCGCCCCCCGCCCTTGCGCCAAAACATACTAAATCATTCTACTCGCCTTGGTGGGAGGCGAGCAGGCTAACCGCTCAGCCACCATGGCCCCAAGGATGATAGAGCTGCTTTGATTAGTCTCGGGACGACCAGACTGTTGGCACATTCCCCCCTGAAAAGTACACAGTGGAAATAACGTGTAGATTCCTCTGGTGTAGGCGTAACCGTTCCCTGATTGGCTGCGCGAGAATCCAGGAACGGGCTTTGTGTTCTGATTTGTTACTGAATGCTGCACTAGGATTCCTATTGGCTGGCCTGGTGGCTAGCGAGTAGGTTAATGAGATCTGATTGAATAACGGAGTTCAAAAACATTTTTACTGGCTATTGACGCCATTTTGGTGGCGTATACGTCTGGTTTTCGTGGAATAAGAGGCTATTTCAAATCTATATTATTGTTTGCTCTGTGATTACTAGAGACATGCCAAATTCGTGTTATTATTTGAAGACATTTTGAACTTGAAACACTTTCACATCTGTCATTGGAACATTATTTATTCGACATGGCCCGGGTAATTCCGCGCCAAATAAATGAACACTTTACAATTGTGTGCTCCAATCACGTGCAGTTCACTCATAAAGGGAGTAACATCGCATTTAGGCAGCAGGTAATGAAGAATCGACGCCTTGCTCGAGTATATTAAGTACTGTGAATTTTAATAAGACGCCAAAAAATAACGCTAGTTTTGTGCGTCCCTAGTGGTGAGTGTGGAGATATTTAGGTGGCTCTTAACGTCGAGGTCTTGAGAGTCAATGAGGGTGAAGCGAGGTGAGTACAGAGTAGTGCTGGAATGCAAGGGTGGGGGAAACGGGAGATCCCCGAGAAAAACCCACCGACCAGCGGCATCGTCCGAAGCGATTCCCACATGTGAAAATCCGGGAGCGACCCCGCCGGGAAACGAAAACCGGTTCGCCTATGTGGGAAGCGAGTATTCTAACCACTAGACCACCGCGGCCCCTCCCATACCCACAGTGATCAGTGTCGTTATCCATAGCTGGTGTTGGTTCGGCAGCGGGACGGCATTGCCACCGATGTTCGGTTCCCATTGTTATGGACCAGCGACTGTCTACTGCTAAGTCTTGGGGACTCCCAGTAAGACAATCGTCTTATCGTGGCTCCCTGCACCGCCCCCCTGCCCCCTCCGCCCACTGCGAATAAGAGGGACGTCCGTTGGAGATCACGCAAGTCGGCAGCAGATTTGAGGTGAGCAGGTATCAGTTTAGGGGTAAGAGCTCGACCCCCCTTCCCCTCCCACAGGACCGTGAAATACCAGAC
>NQII01001735.1:92277-272370 GCA_002778355.1 Clitarchus hookeri
GGGGGGGGGGGGGGGGGGGGTGAGACGAGGGAGTAGGGGGTTTGTTTGGGGAGAATTTCTCAATCCCGTGCACCAGCCCAACTTCGGCGTCTGCGGGGTTTGTGGCTGAACGCCCGGGTGTCATCCGCTTTCGCATTTCCCGTCGGCGACCCACCCGGCCCTGCTTGTGTGGGCGGGTGTCTTCGGAGACGAAGCCACACTTTCCAAGAGCAGTTGTCGAGACTGTTCTGTTTTGTTATTTAAACATTTCTTGCAACGAAGATAACTCTTACAAATTTTTAGTCCGTTCACAGTATCTTCACACTTTTTTAATCAAGCCTTGGTAAATCCCCCCGTGTATGAAGTAATTGGTTGTCTCCTATATTTTCCATGTCTCACATGCATCTTACACTTCCGTTATAATACAACATATTACTTTTGATTAAACTGAGCTTTTACTTATACAGTGAAGAGCCAAAAAAACTGGTATAGGCGTGCGTATGCAAATAACAGAGGTATGGAACCAATCAGAGTAACGCGATACTGTCGGCAGCTAGATCGGTTACTGCTGCTACAATGGCAGTTTATCCAGATATAAGCGAGTTTGAACGTGGTGTTATAGTCGGCGCACGAGAGATGGGACATACCATCTCCGAGGTAGCGATAACATTTGGATGTTCGCGTACGACCATTTCACGCGTGTACCGTGAATATCGGGAATCGGAAAAAGATCGTGAAAGAACGGGACAAATGACAACTGACGACAATCATTAAACGTGACAGACGTGCAACCCTTCCTCAGATTGGCGCAGATTGTTTTTGTGGACTGTCCTGCTGGATTCATGGTGTGAATTGCCTCCTGCATACCTTCAGACATTAGTCGAGTCCATGCCACGTCATCTTGCGGCACTTCTGCGAGTTCGTAGAGGAAGGGGGTGGGGGTAGTTTCTACATGATATTAGGCAGATGTACCAGTTTTTTTGGCTCTTCATTGTAAATTCATTTAACGAAAAAATAAGTAATATTTAAATGTTTCCATGTAGCTGGTCTACCGGCTTGAGATCACATTTAACTGGTTTAAAGCAGTATCCAGTGCTCCAATTTTTGTTATATCAGCATTTTTGTATTGTCACTAGAGGCCACTAGCACATTTCGCTTTTAGCTGAACCTTCTTTGATTTACATGCCACTGATTAAANAGGCAGGTGAACCAATTTTTTGGCTCTTCAGTGTGTATAATCTATAAATTATAACATTTCATTTGCAACTAATACGAATCGAAAGAGAGAGAAAATAGGTGAGTTGGCAATGCCTAGTAAGTAATATTTCTTGTGCAAAATATTTATAACTGAGCCCGCACGAATACGGTGCGTCGTCCCTTTGGTGTAAATTCTTGGAATTGGCGAAACTTAGTTTGCATAATGTGGAGGAATTGCCTGAAAGTATAACTTAAGCAGGGCTTCAGAAAAGTTGGAAGTAACCACGAACTGACTAGAAACATTGTTGTGGACACTCTCCATTTCAGTGTGTTTCGTAGATGTCCAGATAAATGCGTGAATGGTGAGTGGAGTGGAATGGACTGGAGTGGACAGAAGTGGAGTTGAGTTTAGTGGAGTGGGTGAAGTTGGGTTGGAGAGGAGTGGAGTGGAGGGGTTTGGACGACTCTTAAGGCTCGGCTTCGCCTCTTTTGCAGAAATTCTTCGTTTTGACTTTATAATTTCTGATTCATAGTAATTATGTACAATGTACGATTTGTGTGTTATCTGATAGTCGAGAACATATTGATAAAATATGAATATGTTCTCGACTTTTTACATTACGCAGATAGAACGCCATTTAAATTCAGCGTAACAGTATTAAACAACTCGTAAAATGAGAATTTTTATAATCGTGCGTTATCCGTATTTTAAAAAAATCAGAAGTTATAACGCGAAAACAAAACATTTCTGCAAAAGAGGCGAATATGAGCCTTAAGGGGCCTGCCTACCTGCAGCTATTTTCTGCATTTGAGGCCGAGAAGCGCGGGAGCAATATGGGTCTTAATGTTGTGTGTATCAAGTGCAACATCGCCACACAGGAAAAAAAAAGTATAATGTTGTTGCAACAAAATAAATACTTTCGAGGCATTTCGTTAAACGTTCATGTTGTAGTAAAATAAACAATATCCCATTTAGCAATGCTGGCTCAAAGTCCGACAAATGTTTTCTACTAACTTCTCGGTGTGATGTTAAGTGCCATCGTCACCCCAAGAAAAACCAAGTGCCGACGGATACTGCAACTTGTGTAGTCTCACGAAGAGCATCATCATCACTGCAAAGCAAAGCCTCCTCCCTTGGTCATCGACGCATCATTCCTCTCGCAGTCTTCTGTTGACGTCTCTCGGGCGCTGTAGCCTGTACCTCTGTCTCCAACGGCGAGGCGTCCTCAAGCAAATTGTTTTTCTGGAGAGTCTTCAGATGCCGCTCCACCAGCACGAGCTCCTCCATAGCTGTGTATCCACCGGCGTGCATGTCAGTGGCTAAGACGGTCGGAGAACGGGGAGCGTCTCAGGGCAAGCCCCTTACGCGTTTGTGCTGGTATATAATGTTCAAAAGGGACGAAATGGTTGCGGCTAAAGCAGGGACGTCTGGTGCTACGGCCACAATTGTAACCATGGACACGCCACTAGAGAGTAAGCGTCCAGATGGAAGGTCACAGCAAACCAGCGCAAAGGGCGCTGGGAAAATCTGTGTGACAGTCACGGAGGATAAATGTAATTTCCTTTGACTGGATTGGTGCTGGAAAAAGGATAGGGCAGGTTGTTACTTGGCGAAGATAGACTTGCGTGGGTTTGCTGCTGGTTAAAATGAAATGAGTTCGCAGTTGGTGTGTAACCAGGGTCGCGCTATGCGGCCATGGTGGCGGGGAACAGAACTGGATCACCCACCCGTCAGATACCGGTCATCTCTTTGCAACACGTAAACAAGTGTTAGTGTGTTACAGGCGTTTATAAGAAGGGGGAACTTATAATTAGGGGTGATATTATAAATCACATTGTTTGCGACCTCGCTTGCAGCTCATTAAAGTAAAGTGTGTGTTTATGTGTGTATGTTGGATTAGGTGTGCCTCCACGTAGCCCCCACCAGCTGATGCAGAGAGCTTATCGACGCCTGACGCCTTGCAATTGGCAGAGAAGAAGGACCATACATACAGAAAGCTGTCGGATGATAGAGGCGTTTCAACGCAAGTGAGTGAACAGCAGTGTGTTTGCAATGTAAATCACAGGGCCATCACCCAGTCAGAGGCTGTGCGTTGCATACTTTGCCTTGTTCTGCGATCACACAGTGCTTCGAAAATTTTTTTCGTACATGGGTGTAGTATGTGAATTAATAAGGTGCAGTTATACGGGTTTCTCGATGTTATTTGTAAACACGTGCATGGCCGAGGGCCTGCATTTTAGTAGTTTAAGGCGGTCTGTGAGCTAGTATGCTCTTCTGCAACTTGTATTTCTGATTTTGTCGGGGTCATAATCACCGAAACTAGATACTTTCGGGTTGGCATTAGTGGCACAATCGTTGTAGAAGTTTTGTACCATTTAGACGAATTGCTCAGTTAATTTTTTTGTTTTTAATTCATTATGCAGATCTGTAATGGTACAGAATTTAGGCGCATCTGCAGGAATTCGTAGGTATTTATTTTGCACGATATGCAGTTTATTAATATGTGATTTAGCTACATGTGCCCATGTGGGCGCAGCATAGGTGACGGCAGGTCATATAAATATTGTGAATAGCAATACTGCTGTATTTCGCGTTATAGCACTTCGTCTTTTAAGTATGAGATAGAGAGAGGAAAGCCTGGCGTTTACAATTAAGCATTTGGCGTGTGTATGTGCTTTCCATGTGAGTTTTCGGTTCATGTGCACGCCTAGATATTTTACAACATCTTCGTGGGGTATAGGTCAACCAAAAAGTGGCATTTATGAACGATTGAGAGCTTTAGGCAGTTCCCCGCGTGTAAAAACAATCGTCTCGCTTTTCCCGACGTTAATTACAGTCCGCCATTTTGTGTAATACTCTTGAAAGGCTGTCAAAGCAGTTTGTAGCTTTCGTGTTGCTATGCCGAGATCGTGGGAGCGACTGAATATGCCAGTGTCGCCGGCATAGCAATCGAATCCCACCAGTAGGTGGTCAGGTTTCGGTAAGTCATGTTTATAAATATTAAATAATAGAGGGCCAAGAATACTGCCTTGTGGCACTCCAGCATAAATAGTTTTGCTGTTTTATTTCGTCCCTTCGAATTTAACATAAACAAATCTGAGGTTGCTTAGAAAATATTCCATCTTGAGAATAGCATTTATACATTTAGCTATACACTCAAGGGCCAGATCAGGGATTTCCTTTAAGACAATAGCTTGAATGGCGTCTGCTCTTGATGCATTCTTGGGATGCATGAGGTTGATAGCAAACTTTATTTCGTGCTACTGAGTATTTTCCGGTTATTCTTCAGTCGGGTTTCTTTGTTTTACATTTAATTCGCGGTATATGTGCTTCGTAAAATTCATATCACAGGGGGTCCAGATTTGGCTGGAATGTATTTTGCAGCACATTGGTAAAGGCCTGTGCTTTTTCTTCAGGAGTGAAAGGAATCCCTGTGTTTGTTTGTAAGGGCTGGTCTTTATATTTCTTATTGAAGTGACGTTTTGTTAAGGTCCATGAGTAGTTTTCGCGGGGTGATAGTTCAGCTACCGTAGCATCCCATATACTGGACCGCCAATGTTTCTTGCACTGAAATGACAGCCTGTATTTCGTTAATTCGCGCCTTGATTTGCCGATCTCGGCGTCTGGAATATTGGCGCCTTATGCGGTTTTTCTGCGTGATTAAATCCCGTATATGCTGGGGAAATGTTTCAAGTTTTTGTGTTTGTGTTTTTTTTTTCAGGAACACACTTGGCTACGCCCTGCTGTATAGTGCTTGTAAGGACGTTTATAGCTTCGTCAACATCCTGATTTGTTTTCAGAGAATCGTTATTAGTTTGCGGCAAGTTTTAAGTAATATAATCCGCGAAGCCCCTCCAATCTGTATTAAAATAATAGTTAATTTTTCTCGGAACATTTGCTTCAGTGAATATATCATAGAAATGAACGTGAACTGGGAAATGATGCGATGACAGATCATGCTCAACTCGCAGGTCAAACTCAGGTGTAAACTGTTTAGCTAATACATTATCAAGTTTATCAGGATCTTGATTTAAGTTAGGTTGGTTAAAAGTAGGCTTGATTGGGGCCATAACTTGATAATTTCTAGTCGCTTAATGCCTTTACAGGAGCATTCCATTGACTGTTCTACTTCAGAATTCCAATTCTAATGTTCAGCATTTATGTCGCCCAGTGCGAGGAAGGTTTGGTATGTATTATTTATATAACAAGTCCAGGTCAGCCTGTGTTAGCGAGCGCTCAGGTGAGGCATAAATTGCTAGAAGCTTAGTGCATCGCTGGCCTAATTTTAGTTCAATGCCTACATATTTGAGAACTGAAAAATCGGTAAGCATTGCTTCGTGATTGATGACAGAGTTGTGGACGAAAATTGCCACCCCTCCCCCTCTCCTATCTCCTGAGGCCTGTCCTTTTTATATAAACCATAGTCCGGGAAATAAAAGCGAGAATTGAGTGTAACATGTGTCTTGTTAACTGCAGCAACTTGAATTTTAAGACAAGACAAAGAGTATATAAATTCACCTTTTCTTGAGCTAAGGCATCGCGCATTTCAGAAAAGAATGTAGAGTATGTGTATTTCAGGGTTATTAAATGTTGCTGCAATATTTTGTCTTGTCAGCATAGCCGAAATATTTGTTCAGTTGACGCGAAAATTTTATCGTCGCGGTAATCTCGTGCATTTGCATCTCGCTGTTTGTAAGTATTAATATCAGATTGCAGAGAGGCTGCAACATGCTGGTCAGCTCTGGGCGCTGTATGACTTGGGGGTCACAGCCAATAGCAGTTTGGACTGCCTGCATGATACAATCAGGGTCGGGCATGACAGGTGTTGTCTCCTTGGAAGTCTGCGATGCACTGGCGGCCCTGGGCAAAGACGCACGAGTTTGGTTGGTGCACAGGCGTGCTCTGATTGGCTGCCACTGCTGCGTCCTGATTGACCGGAGGGGCTGTTGGTTCTGGGGCGCTCGTGGGAGCTGAGGGCGGCCGTGTCACGCTCGCCTGCTGTTCTTTGGCATTTGCACGCGCCTTTTTGTTGGTTTTCTTGCTCGTTGGGCGTGGTTTCATTTACCTGGCGCAGGCTTGAATCCTTTGGAACGGGATTATTGGCGAGATCGAGAAACATTGCCTCGTGTCGTGCAAAGGCACCGGCTGGGGCGGTGCATATACTGCACCAGCGAGGCACGAAAGTGTCTCACGGTTGCATTTCCTGCGCACTTCGTGGCACTGACTGGCTTTGTGCCGCCAGACTTGCACGGGAGCATCTTTCTCTATTTGCAGTCTAGACTGCCGTTGCCTTCGTCGGCGCTCGTTCCGCTGCAGGCGAGCCCATTCTGCCTGATCATGCAAGGTACAACCGCGGTAGCTTGCACAATTATTCTGGCCGCAGACCGCGCGTCGCAGTTCGCTGCGGTCGTTTCGGATCGCGCAGTCAACCATCAGATGCGTGCCACTACAATACCGACACACCGACGCGGCATTGCACGCCGCTGCCACGCGATGCATTCTCTGGAATCTGCAGCATTTCGCAGGGCATTTATGGTGATTAAAATCTTCCACGTGAATCGAGAGACTCGCAAACGTCTGAAGGGCAACGTAGGGCGCGGTATCTGTGGCACGAGGCAGCTCGACTACCAGTCCGAGATAAACCAGTATCGATGTACTGGCATGTCTACAGCACTGAATTCTCCCTGCAGGAATTCAGGAGGGGTATATACTGTCATGCGGCAGAAACCCGGTTTCACAGGCACTTCGCCAGCCTTCCTCACGAGGCTACGTTGGAAGCCCATTTGCCTCGTGATTCGCACAGCTTTCACGTGGTCGTTTATGGAGCTGGTGCGCACGCCAATGCCGTCAGCTCCGAAACAGACGGGATTCCAGAACCGCGCCATGTGCGCGTCCAGTTACTTTTTCAGTGGGGAATATTTCTTTTTCGCTGGTGGTGTACACAGTGAATGGTTAAACTTGTACTTTCTTTACTGGCACAGTGGTGTGTGCCACGTTTGGCAGCCCACTGGCGCCTTGGGTGGACTGTTGATTGCCCCGGGGGGAGGGGGTGGCTCGTGCTCTTTTGAGCCTTCTCCGCTTTGCTCTGCGCATCAACATCATTTTCACTGATCCACGCAGTGACCTGCTTCTCCATGGCAGCACCGGGACTGGCCATTTTCGCCACTCGCAAACAGGTGGTGTGGTGTGCCTACAATGTGCCTACACTTTGTTGCTGTGGTGTGCCCACAATGTGCCTACACGTCGTTGTGTGGTGTGCGACTTCGTCCAAGTGCGCACCTCCTGATCTCTCCCCTCTGCCGGAGACTAGGCAAGGAAGGGGCGGGTGACTGGTGCTTTGTTTTAACCTCAACGTGTAATTTTTATTTATGTATTTATAAGGTCAGTGAACGTGGAAACAGCTATTCCTTTCAAATTCGCCTTTAAAAGGCACTTAACTAGCATTCGCGGTGTTATGGCACTAATAAGAGCTAAAACACCTCTCTTCTTCTCTCCTTCCTTCATGACGCAGCTCACGCACTCCGGCGTCAATCGACACGTGGCCCTGTCGGGGAGCCTCGAGAATACTCTACATGCAACGACATTACGCTACATCATTCAGTGCGAATCTCAATCAAGTACTGCCATGACATAAGTAACAGCCAATCATAATAGATTAACCAAGGACGGCTCTTGGCAACGAAAGAGAAACGCGTACCTTTTACCAGGAAGCAACCCGCGCCGCGGATGTGTTGGGCAAGTGGAAGAAGGAGCAGGCGAACTGCCAGGACGTCGTGTGTGTTCATTATTCAGCGTGGATACGAGGCAATTAAACAGCTCAAATGCTTGCCCAGTTCCAGGCTGGAAAGAATTAAACACGTATACAACATTTGTATTTTACAGAAATAGTATAAAACCAACGCCTGGAATACTGGCGTATGGAAACAGAAAGAAACCTAAACAAATGTGACGATGGACACTTCACCACATAATTTACAAAGATTTACATTACTAGTTTTAGTGTTAATAAAACCCCTAAGTAGTGTTGCCGTTATTCAAATGTTGCATTACATTAAATATAACTGGAATAACAAAATATTTTGTGTTACTGTGACATTACAGAAATTTTCAACCAACACAAGTTTACAGTGATTTTGCATAGAACAGCGATAACCTCGTAAAATTAAAAATCTGTATTTAAATTTTAAAGCATAGTACGATAACTAGATGTAGCTTAGTCCAGCTCTCTAGCCTTGCAAGTTAGTTTACTTGTGACAATTATAAAGAATGATTCTAAAATCATGGGACAAACATCGAGGGGTGGTAGAGCTCACTAAAGTAAACAATTATTGTATAGGAATATATGGGCGGGAGTGACGCGTCGAGGCACACACACAAAAACATAACACATTAACAGAAACATAAAATGTTCATCAGCAGCATACTTAACGAGTGATTCCGTACATAAAATGTTAAAACAGTTGCTGGAAATGCATCCACCAACAGTCATGCATGCTTGGCGACCTCTACATATGGCGTGATTGGCTGATAATGGTGGCATGCGTGAAATACCAGGTGTATTTGAATCTGTTCGCCAATCACTCCACCGACGCTACCAAGTTTGCATTACCGCCGTTGGTAGCAATTTTGATTAATTATTATAAACATTGCTGTAAAAAGGCATTTAGTGGCGAGGTTGTAAATAAACAATCTGCTGTATTTCATGTGTTATGTTTGTGTTTGTGCCTCAACGCGTCACTCCCGCCCATATATTCCTATACNATTTAGTGGCGAGGTTGTAAATAAACAATCTGCTGCATTTCATGTGTTATGTTTGTGTTTGTGCCTCAACGCGTCACTCCCGCCCATATAATCCTATGCAATAACTCTTGTTTTAGTGAGCTCTACCACCCCTCAAAGTTTGTCCCATGATTTTAGAATCATCCTGTATACATATCTTTAGAGCATAAAGTATTTCCACGAAACGGAAGATAACTGCAGTTTGTCGGTATGTAATAATGAATACTCACAATATGAAGCACTATCAGACGTGTTAAGATAGAACAGTTCTAGGGCTTCAGGTTCTATGAGGTGAAGAACCTCATGCAATCAAGGCGTGGGTTTTATTCTCCTCCCAGCTATATTTTTTTCCTGTGTTATATTTTTTTTGGGAAAAATTATTCTACTTTATTGATTTTACATCAGAATGTTTTTTTAAAGAAAAGAAAATACAAGAAAATCTGTAACACAAATTTTCACATCAAATAAAAACAAAACTTGTTTTGCCGCAAAATAAACACCACCTTAATGTTGACANCCTCAAAGTTTGTCCCATGATTTTAGAATCATCCTGTATACATATCTTTAGAGCATAAAGTATTTCCACGAAACGGAAGAGAACTGCAGTTTGTCGGTATGTAATAATGAATACTCACAATATGAAGCAATATCAGATGTGTTAAGATAGAACAGTTCTAGGGCTTCAGGTTCTATGAGGTGAAGAACCTCATGCAATCAAGGCGTGGGTTTTATTCTCCTCCCAGCTACATTTTTTTCCTGTGTTATATTTCTTTTTTGTGAAAAATTATTCTACTTTATTGATTTTACATCAGAATGTTTTTTTTAAGAAAAGAAAATACAAGAAAATCTGTAACACAAATTTTCACATCAAATAAAAACAAAACTTGTTTTACCGCAAAATAAACACCACCTTAATGTTGAAAGTACAGAAAAGAGGTAATGTTGTTACGAAAGATGTCAGTGTTTCATTAACAATTATAACTTATTAGTATATCACCNAGTACAGAAAAGAGGTAATGTTGTTACGAAAGATGTCAGTGTTTCATTAACAATTATAACTTATTAGTATATCACCTTACAGCAACATTAGTTACTAATGGTTAACAAACAAGAACAAAACTACTGTTGTATTAACATTAATACCGATATCACGACGTTAGACTTGTTTCTGTGCACTAAGTACGTGGCTTTGAAAGAAAATGGGGTGTTATCATAGCTCTACGTGTACCTATGGGACTTTAAGCTGCGACCCTATCATTTTATTGGTGTGATGTCGGAGGCAATGTTCATTACAGGGCCGTTGAGTATTTTTGTATCTGTCTGGTGCGTATATTTTGAGATACACAGCTAAAAAAAAGCTGTTTAATAGCTATGTTGGAGTACTTTGAAAGTGTGTTTTTGAAAGTGCGCGATGTGTTGAAAGCACTCGTCTCAGGTAGATCAGCACATTGTACGCACGTTGAATTGTTTCGTGGGGAAACGTGTATTTCGAAGACTCAGCAACGCAGTTCAAGCGCTACGTAGATCTTGAGAGCCGGTGAGGGTGAAGCGAGGAGAGTATGGTACAACGCCGAAATGCAAGGCTGGGGAAATGGGAAGTCGTCGAGAAAACCCGCTGACCAGCGACATCGTCTGGGACGATTCCGAAAGCTAGGCTTTTGCAATGACCTGGTTGCTTGTCTGGAATGTANCCCCCCCCCTTATCAGTAACCTTTAAAATCCAAAAAACGAATTTAACGAAAATATGTCCACATATAGTATTTAGTAAGAACACCGGACATTTACAGTTTTCGAACACGCCGGGAACTTATTTTAGAAATGGTGGAAATGTTTTGAAATATAGGCCACTGTGTTAAATTTTGGGAACAAATAATCCAATTTTAACCAAATTTCGAAACTTGACAGCGAGTTATATAAGCACAGTATTTAGAAAGTGATATTGGCGTTTATGCCTCCTTGTGGAAGATATGACAAATTGAAAAAAATAAGTTTTCCATTATATCTCGGGAACAATTAACCGATTTAAACCAAATTTTGTAAGTTGCCAGTGCATTATGTAAGCATTGAATACAGTAACAGGTTATGTGGTTGGTCCACCATTTTGGAAGATAGTGCAAATTTAAAAAAACCTTTAACATTATATCTCAGGAACAATTTGACAATTTAAATAAAATTTGGTATGTTGACAATGCACGATGCATTTAATAGTGATAATGTTATTAACCGTTTATTCTGTAAGATAATGCAACATGAAAAATAAAGTTTCTATGTTATATCTCAGTAACTACACAACCAATTTCTGCCAAATTTACATGTAAGTAACGATATTGTTTGCCATGTTTATATATAAAAGTTAAAGTGGATAAGGCACTTATTATTAAAATGTTGGCTATATACATTTNTATTGTTTGCCATGTTTATATATAAAAGTTAAAGTGGATAAGGCACTTATTATTAAAATGTTGGCTATATACATTTTTAGGTATATTATCAATATCTACAATACTGTTTGTCCAAATTTGACCAAACTTGCTATACTGAAATTATANTTGACGCCTGCGGCGTCCCTATATGTTATCCGTCCGTACTCAAGCTCTAGCGAAGCACAGGCGGGTCAGTCAGTCAGTCGGGAGCAGTGAGACACGTCGTCAGTTGGTTGGACGACCTACCGCGAGACGTCCGGTTNAAGTAGTAAATTGGCCCTTCAGACACCAGTATAAACACTTTCTACCAAGCGACAGTTTTGGTGCTTGTCAACATTTTTAGGTATATTATCAATATCTACAATACTGTTTGTCCAAATTTGACCAAACTTGCTATACTGAAATTATANACATTTTTAGGTATATTATCAATATCTACAATACTGTTTGTCCAAATTTGACCAAACTTGCTATACTGAAATTATAAACGTATTCCAAACATCAAATGTGTCAATACAAAGTTTCATTTGTAAGCCATTGTGTAATATAGCTCCTAATGAATATAAATTTTTAAAATTGTATCTCGGGAAACAATTAATTGATTCCTACCAAATATGGTACACACAAGAAATGAATACTTTGGTAAGTCATAAAAACTGACGTGGTTTAGAGGATTATACTACTATCTTCAAAATGGAGGCCCGTAGACCGTTTAATAAATTTGTATACATTAAGGGGTAGTTACATGTTTTCAAAATCCCAACTAAAATATTTTATGTCAGTATGACACATGCACCAAACTATTTCAACAAATAAATATGTAACCGTATTTATGACAAACACAGGATGTTCCAATAAGTCTCCGTTCTGTTCTCCAGTAATGAAGATACCACTGCATGTTTAAATGGATATTTTTTTTAATTATGCCCAATCAACCGATTCTCACCGAATTTCTCACACTAGTAGTGTTAGAGTGGGTATTGTTTAACGTGTCTGGCTTTATTTACAGTATGGCTGAAATATAAATACATATTTTATATAAGTTTATCGTATATATTAAATAATTCGACATATTTCACATTAGAAGCATCAGATATGCATGTAGAGAGCCCTTTTTAGGATGTTTTGAACGATGCCACCAAATATGAAACTAAATCTTTTATGCCATATCTCGGGAACTGGTCAATCTATTTCCACGAAAATTTGCAAACAAATAGTGTTACGGTAGGCCATGAAAACTTACATGATTTAAGTGACTCACACAATTGTTTTCAAAATTATGTACCTGTAAACATTGAAGTTGCTAATCCTAGTCTACCAAAACTTTAGACTGATTATTATCGATGTTGATGTTCCGAACTGTACCTCCGTGATGCAGTTAGTTGCAAGCCAGCTTACGGTAAGATGTGCTCTTTTTTCGAGTCCCAGGCAAGGCAAGTGTGTATTTGTAATTGCCTCACTAGGATTGCATTTGTTTCCGGTTACACTTCTAATGATATCTCCGTCAACTAGACGCCAAGATCCACCTGCCATCTAACCTTTTAATAACTTCATCAAAATTATCTGCATATACGTAAAAGGATAGCAGGCTAATTAGTTACATTGATCACGTCTTGTTTAAACATCTACTGACGACAGCACAACTTGGCTTATATACTGTGCCTCTGTGTGGTTTTCTCTAAGCATTATTCTTATTTTTTACAAGAGACATCATAATGGAGCACGTGCAAAATAATGTTTCATTTGGTATTTTGCTGTTTTCAATTGATTTTATACTTGGCTCATTGATTAATCAGCACATTTGAAAGAAATATCTGAAAATTTTCTGTAGACACAGGCTAGATAATTGCACAAAGCCGAAAACACGTAGCCGTTTCTTAAATTTTAAAAGATAAAAAATATTTATACTTACGCAAAAAAAATTGTAAAGTTGTTTCCAAGAGAGATTATTGTAATACAATAAGTGTATTAAAAATAATGTCCACGGCATTTTGTAATGTGATAATATACATATGTTTATTTTAACAAGTANTACAATAAGTGTATTAAAAATAATGTCCACGGCATTTTGTAATGTGATAATATACATATGTTTATTTTAACAAGTAGGCTAAACACTGCACCATTCATGTCCATTGAAAACATGGAGCCATATTAATAATGTAGTTGGTTTGATATGTATGAGGGTAGTAAAAACGCAATCACTTTCTAGTAATGCTACAATTTTTTGGCCACTCGTTTCCGAGGAATGGTTTTCAGAACGTATAAAAGTTTTCTTTACTGTGCGGGCGTACCCAGTCTTCGATAGACTGCGCAGCACCCCGGGAACGCACCTCGTGTCTGATTGGCTGTCGCGTGCAGCGAAACCTTCGCTATTGGCTGGACTCCCTGCTGGTCGAGAAGGTTACCAGGCGCTGGTTGGCAAACGGCGTCCCGCCACGTCACCGGCCAGTGACACCGTGCTGCTTGCAAGCGCGGCTCGAGCTCCCAGAATAGACTGCTCTTTCAACCTCTGTGTTTTAAACTCATTCGGTGACAGTGTCCTTGGCACTGGACCCAATGCAAATGAACGAAGGTTTTATCCGGCATAGCCCATTCACGATTTCTTCCAACTTTTCTGAAGTTATATTTCCAGAAAATTAATCTGCCCCAAGCAAACAAAGCTTATAAAATAACACTAGAGGGCCAACGTTCCACATTCGTACTCCCTCAGTGTAATAATATTTCGAATAAAATCTATTTCTGACCAGCCATTACCAACTCGTGTATTTTATCTCTGCATTTATTCTTGTTACTTATGAATTAGATTATATAAATTATACATAAATTAAAGAAATGTTGAATTTAAATAAAAATAAGATATTTTTATATTAACACAAGCTTAAAACGCGTGTGATACATGACCAGATAACAGCATAATGCGAGGACTCTTTTTGGTACAATCTAGAATTGAAAACACGTGTGCTTNTACAATAAGTGTATTAAAAATAATGTCCACGGCATTTTGTAATGTGATAATATACATATGTTTATTTTAACAAGTGGGCTAAACACTGCACCATTCATGTCCATTGAAAACATGGAGCTATATTAATAATGTAGTTGGTTTGATATGTATGAGGGTAGTAAAAACGCAATCATTTTCTAGTAATGCTACAATTTTTTGGCCACTCGTTTCCGAGGAATGGTTTTCAGAACGTATAAAAGTTTTCTTTACTGTGCGGGCGTACCCAGTCTTCGATAGACTGCGCAGCACCCCGGGAACGCACCTCGTGTCTGATTGGCTGTCGCGTGCAGCGAAACCTTCGCTATTGGCTGGACTCCCTGCTGGTCGAGAAGGTTACCAGGCGCTGGTTGGCAAACGGCGTCCCGCCACGTCACCGGCCAGTGACACCGTGCTGCTTGCAAGCGCGGCTCGAGCTCCCAGAATAGACTGCTCTTTCAACCTCTGTGTTTTAAACTCATTCGGTGACAGTGTCCTTGGCACTGGACCCAATGCAAATGAACGAAGGTTTTATCCGGCATAGCCCATTCACGATTTCTTCCAACTTTTCTGAAGTTATATTTCCAGAAAATTAATCTGCCCCAAGCAAACAAAGCTTATAAAATAACACTAGAGGGCCAACGTTCCACATTCGTACTCCCTCAGTGTAATAATATTTCGAATAAAATCTATTTCTGACCAGCCATTACCAACTCGTGTATTTTATCTCTGCGTTTATTCTTGTTACTTATGAATTAGATTATATAAATTATACATAAATTAAAGAAATGTTGAATTTAAATAAAAATAAGATATTTTTATATTAACACAAGCTTAAAACGCTTGTGATACATGACCAGATAACAGCATAATGCGAGGACTCTTTTTGGTACAATCTAGAATTGAAAACACGTGTGCTTNTGTGATACATGACCAGATAACAGCATAATGCGAGGACTCTTTTTGGTACAATCTAGAATTGAAAACACGTGTGCTTATATATCTTTAGCCATTGGTCAACAAGGTGTTTAAGACCTCCTGGGGAACGATGGTCCAAACCTCGCCTTCCACTATGACAGCAGACAACCAATGAGCAGTTAATATCGGCAGAGACTGCAGAGTCTAGCCTGCAGGTCATTAACCTCGCGAATTTTTTTAGGTCACTATGCATGACACATTTAGGAAGTGAAACGAACACGTCATACATGGGGGAATTTTTTTTTCGATGGTTTGAATCTAAAAGTGTGAAGAAACCGCGAATATACTATAGTGTACGCAGCAAGGTATCGGTAGGTGATCCGGTTTTCCGCGAAAATATTTCATGACAGGTTGTGTTCGAAGACACTTAGGTTCAGAACCACTTTGGCGAGTGGATCATTGTAAATGTTACGCTTCTTATCTGTCTGGCAGCGACTCGCAGGCCGCAGGGTCGCTGGAACAGGGGCAGCATGGGATGCAGCTGCATACCCGAACTCCTTTTGTGGGGTAGCAAAGAGCCTATTTTGCTACCCGAGTATTTTCGCTTAGCTAACAGGCCCTAACATTCCTGGGCGTATCAGTGGTTTAAGAACTAGTAGGGGCAGTGATATTTCGCGAAAATATTTCGAGACAAGATACAGTCCAAAGCACTGTAGGGTCGTCCAGCTTCTTTGATTGGTTAAGAAATGTTCTGGCCCGTGTTTACCGTTTGCGCACGAATCACGAAGGTTCAGTGTCGGAGTTACTTAGTCGTGAGTGGCTTGGTCAAAGACGGACACGGCACCAGCAGCCGATGGAGGTGTAACAACAGCTGAGGTGTGTATATAGTATTGAAGTCTACCACGTGCTCCGATT
The DNA here is from genome assembly GCA_002778355.1 of Clitarchus hookeri. Taxonomy (NCBI): domain Eukaryota; kingdom Metazoa; phylum Arthropoda; class Insecta; order Phasmatodea; family Phasmatidae; genus Clitarchus; species Clitarchus hookeri. The sequence goes on from NQII01001735.1 coordinate 108,473, forward strand.
TTTACGCGAAAAGTCACTGGCCCTAAGAACGAGCAATGAAGTGGCGCCTGTTGTGAACAGATTGCTGTGATTCTGTAGTCATCACTTACCATTTTGAGAGAAGGCGCGCAGCTTGTTTTTTTGGAAATAGAGCCCTGGTGCGCGCTATTGCCCTGGATTTTTTTCTGAGCAGCCATGTATGCCTAAGGTTAGAGAGACATATATAGATACACGTAGGTTACTCTACCTGAGGTTGTTAAGAAAGCCTGTTAACCATTTCAGTTCCGAGTTGATTTACAAGCTCGCGCGTTCAAACAGTTAAATTATTTTGGCGGGCACTGTACCTGTATCGAGTGTGCTTCTTAACAGCCAGTAAAAAATGTACTGCCTGTACGCTGACGTAATAATTAACCATCCACAAATGAGAGTAGTATAAAGTTCGACCAATCGGAGCTATCACAACGCAGACACTCCAAGTACCGACCACCGATTCCTGGTTGAGTACAGTTTTGACCATTAATATCCTTCATGTGCAACATGTCCTCATTGATGGGAACTGGGACTGTACGGGTTAAGTGGAGGTACATTGTCGTGAGTCTGTCGACAACTGTCTACAACCCTGGTTCCCTCCTGTGGGAAAGGCATGCAGCTGAGAATTTTTCAGTGTCCACGTTTACCGGAAAGAATAAAGAAAAGGTGTTTATAGGTCACCTGTTGTATGAAGGGAAGAAACTGTGCCTAGATTCGCACTTACCCCTCTAAACTGTAAAAAAGTCCCATATATTTCCACAAATGTGCATTAAACATACGGAAACGCAATACGTAACGAAGAAGAACGGAGTTAAGTCCATAAACACAAAATACGGAAAGTCTCCGTATTTCCTATAGCTTCGGATTTCGGTGACGAGAAATGCCGAGTTCACACGAGGCTTTATTCGTCACCGTAGCGAGATAATTATCGTTTATGTGGCAGTTGGATTATCCACGCCACTACGTCCAAATTTTTTCAAACGTTAAAAATTATCATCAGTTGCTGAAAAAGTTGCCTATGTGACTGACCCACTCCACACGGATAAAGATAGACACTGTGTCACTGCGGTACTCGAATTTCGTTTATAAGTCTATCGGAACATAATATAGTGCCGTGCGCATTTGCTGTTTAGTCTTTGTTGACCATACTGTATATCATAAAGAGGGCAAAGTCGGAAGTGCTTCGTGAAAAAANGCATTTGCTGTTTAGTCTTTGTTGACCATACTGTATATCATAAAGAGGGCAAAGTCGGAAGTGCTTCGTGAAAAAAACAATAGCGTCTTTTTTTCACGAGGATGAAAACTATTGAAGATGACAAATTAAGGGCATTAAAATATTTAANAAAAAACAATAGCGTCTTTTTTTCACGAGGATGAAAACTATTGAAGATGACAAATTAAGGGCATTAAAATATTTAATGCAAGCAGTAACTACATATGTGCTGATTTTTAAGGCCGTGCCATAACTGTGCATATGTGCCTGTCAGCTGCTTACAGTCTGCGCAGTAACAGGCCGTGCGCACGACTAGTAATATTAGGGGCAGTGGTGCCTGGGCGGGTAGACTGCTCGCCTCCCACCAAGGCAAACCGGGCTCGATCCCCGGCCGGGTCACTCCCGGATTTTCCAAGTGGGAATCGTGTCGAACGATGCCACTGGTCGGCAGGTTTTCTAGGGGATCTTCCGTTTCTCCCGCCCTTGCATTTTGATGCCGCTCCATTATCCCTTCATTTTACTTTCATTGGCTTTGAAGATCTCGTTGTTAAGAACCGCCAACATTTCTAAACTCAATGATAAGTAATATTCTCGTGGTCANCATTGGCTTTGAAGATCTCGTTGTTAAGAACCGCCAACATTTCTAAACTCAATGATAAGTAATATTCTCGTGGTCGTAGTTTGCATCTCTCTTTACAGAGGGTTGAAAAGCTACCATTATTGTTTGCCGAGCAAGGTCCGGCCATTCTGGTCTGTGTTAATTAATGGCGAAACTAATCAAAACTATTCGAATTTGAGTTATATTATCTCTTTGAAATGTCTTTGTTTTCAGCTTGAATGAAATGCCATTTGTTGTAAACAATCAATTACACAAATATTTTTTATATTTGTTAAAAGTTTATATAATATGCTGCTTGCCGCCAAAGTAATTCACAAGAGAGAGCGTGTAACATNCATTGGCTTTGAAGATCTCGTTGTTAAGAACCGCCAACATTTCTAAACTCAATGATAAGTAATATTCTCGTGGTCATAGTTTGCATCTCTCTTTACAGAGGGTTGAAAAGCTACCATTATTGTTTGCCGAGCAAGGTCCGGCCATTCTGGTTTGTGTTAATTAATGGCAAAACTAATCAAAACTATTCGAATTTGAGTTATATTATCTCTTTGAAATGTCTTTGTTTTCAGCTTGAATGAAATGCCATTTGTTGTAAACAATCAATTACACAAATATTTTTTTTATATTTGTTAAAAGTTTATATAATATGCTGCTTGCCGCCAAAGTAATTCACAAGAGAGAGCGTGTAACATNTTTTTTATATTTGTTAAAAGTTTATATAATATGCTGCTTGCCGCCAAAGTAATTCACAAGAGAGAGCGTGTAACATATTTTGATTTAACACGAAATTTTTTTTGCAAATAATGTTACTTTAAACGTTCCGCTTAGAGGCACTGAAAGTAAATAAATAACTATTAAGGAGATAAGTATTTTTTATCTCCAGAATTAATCTTAAATCTTTCATAGGCCTATGGGAGACTGGGTACGGTTGTAACAGGGTACGGTTGTAACAACTCGAATATTCGTAAATCTATCCACGTTTCGATGAAGGGTACAAGGGGAAAGACACGCGGCTTACCTGTACGGACCTGATCGGTAGTGTTGCGTCACCCTCCGCGCGCTTTGTTCGCATGCAGAGGGACCTATTGTGTTTTGTCAACCAAAAGTAAGTATTTTTGATCGATTTATTTCTTGGGTTGCTTCGTTAATATTGTAATTAACGTTTTGAGATTTTTCCTAAGCAATTGGTGGACTTAAGAGATAGGTAAACAGTATTTCTCTCGCCTCTGAGACTGTTTCACCGCCACATGTTGTTGGTGAGGGGGNGGGGGGGGGGGGGTCGTACGGTTGTAACATTTTTTGTGGGTATGGTTGTAACATTGTTGATGCCTAGGAAACGTGTCAGGAAGACATCGGGAGGTGTAAGCGACATATCACGTTACAAGGACGCATACGACGAAGTTAAAAGTGGGAGTTCTTTGAGACGAGCAGCAAAAATCTACAGAGTTAACCACGTCTCTATGCTACGATACGTACGAAAGAGAGATGCCACGAACGAAGGTGTCGAGGCAGAAAATATTAGTATGGGATATGTAGCTCATAGCAGAGTCTTTTTTGTAAGATCAAGAACATCTTCTTGCCAAATACCTCATCCGTTGTGCAGATATATACTTAGGTCTTTCTACTAAAGAGGTAATAAATTTAGCATTTGAACTCGCCGTTAAATACAACTTAAAGAAACCTCCATTTAGAAGATGTTTTGTTCGATTAGATACGATTTTAGTTACTTCAGATTGTTTTTAAATACGATGTTAACTTTAAAATGTTAAATTTTATAAATTGATTAAAGAAGACTGTTTAAAAGTTACTAAAACTGTGCCATATTAACCTTAAATAATGTAAAAGTACTCACATGTGATTCATTAGTAATAAAACTGATTTTAATGCGTGCATTGTGTATTATTTGTGTATGTTTCAACTGACCCCCATCACTGTTACAACCGTCCTTGGCATGGCGTCAGTTGTAACAGTTGGTTCACGTTTTGTGAAACGTCCCCTGTCTGGCAACTACTGCATCTAGGCCTATCAGTTTAATATACATTTGAAGACAAATGAGTACTCTTCTATGTCAAGCGACTTATCTGTTGTTTACAGCCAGAATGGCAATGCTACGAGCGATCAAAGCAAAATTGTTACAACCGTATCCAGTCTCCCCTATCGTAAAATGGAAATAATATATTTAAGTATTGTAAGTTAGATTAGTAGGAGCAACATACTATGTGCCCAGGCTCTTGGATCATTAATAACAACAGGTATGATAATTCCACATATCGCGTATCCAATGCGTAAACAAATTTAATGGCTACAGAATAATATACATTTTATTTAACATTTAAGCTGCAGAGGCGTGTACAAAGACATAGCTGAAGTCAACAATGGACATTTTTGCATAACAGTAAACGGAATGTCGAGACCACAAAACTGCCACTCATATCTCTTCAGACTTATAATATTAGTTGTCCTTTTTCTCGTAGCATTTATATTACGTCAGTAAAGTACACAGCCCTAAGAAAATTGAATGCCAGATTTAAAAAAAAATCATATAACACTCCAAATCTTAACAGCTGAAACTTACAACACGCGTCATTACAGTGACTGTTACACTACTGTATAATGAGCACTAAATATTTTTACGCGATCGGTGGCTAAACGCTCTACTTATACCAAATATCTCATTGGCTGCTGACTTTAAAAGTAGTAGCATTTCACTGGCTTAGCCACCCCCGACCCCGACGCTAAAGCAAAGTTCGATACCACCAGGAAAGAACGCTTATTAAAAGTCAGCAAAAAGAGACAAACACAACTCACTTGACCACCATATAAAGAGCATACAGATACTTGCTACAAAAATAATTCTAAGTGAGTAGACAGAGATTTTGACGCTGCTATGAGCACATGTATTTACCGTACGCCATAACAAATTTCCTTATAATATTCCTAAACTGAAACGGAAGTTTTTAACCTACACTTAGTATGGGAATAATACTAAACTGTAAAATATTTTCTGCTAATCTTCCTAAACTCTAACTGAATTTTTAACCAATACTTAGTATGGGAATAATAAAACACTGTAAAAAATTTACTGGTTAACTTCTTCAACTGTAACGGAAGTTTTTAACCTAATATCTAAGTATGAGTATAATAAGAGACTGTAAGAAATGTTCTAGTAAACTTCCTAAACCGTAACGGAAGATTTTAACCTATATATACTATGGGAATAATTCAACACTGTAAATATTTTACTGGTGAACTTCCTAAAATGTAACGGAAGTTTTTAACCTATACTTAGTATGGGAATAATATCACACTGTAAAAAAATTACTGGTAAACTTCTTAAACTCTATCGGATGTTTGTAACCTATACTTAGTATGGGAATAATACAACACTGTAAAACATTCACTGGTAAACTTCCTAAACTGTATCGGATGTTTTTAACATTTACTTAGTATGTAAATAAAACAACACTGTAAAAAATGTATTGTAAACTTCCTAAACTGAATCAGATGTTTTAACCTATACTTAGTATGGGAATAATACCACATATCAGAATGCAAATATAGGAATTTTAAGCGTTGTTTCAATACGACGTTGGCAACTTCCCTAAGCGTTTGATTTTTTCCTGAGTAAATGCAGGAACGCTAACATGGATGTATGGGGAACTAGTTTACCATTCGCACTTTCTCACTGCACGTATAAACTGATGTGGTAAATTTACGAATAATTTGTTAGAGTGTAAATGAGGGTCAAGCAAGATGAAGAAGCGGCAGAGTGCAATGGCGGGGGAAATTTGAGTAAAAAAACACCGACCATCGACCAAACTGCCATGTTTGCCACAGTTTGCTACCCCAATTTTCGAGTAATTCCGGCGTCCGTGGCGTGTGGTCAGTATATCTGAGAGACATAATGATCGGCTCACTCATGTAACACACTCTCTTCACACGAAGACAAGCGGACAATAGCGAAAGGAAGACTGTAAGTGTGCACATAGGCTGTTCAAGTCTAGCCTTCGTGTAAATATTTTCGCGTAAATCAGGTGTCCCTACTGATGACACACGAGTTATTAAAAAACGTGTTTCTTCTTGTGCCGTGGATCTACTGGAAGTATTTCTATGTTTTCCGAAGTGTCAGTTGTTATAAGAAACTCGTTAAGCACTTCTTGCACGTAAAATTGCTTAGTTTGCAACACCTGAAATGAAAAATTAATGTGTACGTTAAAGAATTAGAATAGTCGACTTAGTTACGGAAATGTGTCCGAGAAGAAATGTTTTGAGATACGTTTTGTCATGAAATATTTAGCTATTAGAGTTGCGAATTTTTTAATTTCAACCTTATTACGGGTTTGATGACGTATTCCTCGCAATCGACTTCAGTACTGGTGCTTCATTCTGTGAAAGAAAACGGCGAGTGTGACGATGTTATAATTAATGTGAAATAATACGTTGAGCTAATGGTTTTTCGCGAAATAATATGATTACACGTTAGACTTCAATACGATAAGCATCCAACAGAAGTTTGTCTGTTGCCATTGGTTGCCGTCTGCTTGGAAAGGCGTTTTCGTATTTGACCGGGCCACTCTGAATTCAGCAATTTCGGCACGGCTCCTACGTGATTCGTGTGGAGACACTTAACACGTGCCTTAAAGTAATTCAGCCAATCAAGATAGGTAAACCACACTACAGTGTTTTCAAATATAACTTCTCTTGAAACCTTTTCGCGAAATTTCACTATCCTTAATAATACGATGACTCGTGTATGCGAAGCGTGATAAAAAGTAGGCTCTATTTAAAACGAAACACTTAATATCTGCAAAAATAATCGAGAATGTGCATTCCAATTAGGCCTAACGCCCATTAATTTTATTTTTAGTACTTACGCAGAATCTGCAATAAGATGGCTTTGTAATTTTTGGGAATTAAAACGTCGTTTTCTTTTGTAGAGGAAGTGAAATGGGCCTTGAAAGGAGTTCAAAGAATAAATAAAATGGAATGAGATTTTCAGACAAATATTATATTATGAAAGAGGAAGATCCCAGTCATTTCATGGCAGAAAGGGTGGGGGAAAAAAAAAGTTCCTCTATTATGACGTGTTAATTTCATCATAATACCGGGCACCGTAGCATTGAAACGATAACGAGAAATCAGAAAGTCTTCTCCGCCCCTTTTACTTCGTACGAAGATGTTGAAACCTCCGAAAAGACTTAACTTGAATGTACTTCTAGCAGAGATTTTCCATTTTCTTTCAAACGTTCTCGACATTTCTGAAACTCGTATTTGAGCTCGCTTAATGTAATTAAAAGGTTTTGTAGCTTTATGCAGTCTTGCAATACAATACAATCATTCCCACTATAGAGAAATTATTCGCGCTGATTGATTCGAACCATAGAAAGTGTACAGCGAAAACAAACTTCGGTAATGGTGACGAAAAACGTGCCTACATTTATGCCGAAAGGCTAATCAAGGGGCGGATAACGCAGTAAAAGAGTTTATAACTACGTACACTGTAAAAAAAATTCTGGGTAATATCCGAAACTGTAATGGAAGTTTTTAACCTATACACTATTTGGAAATACTTGTCGGGCTGAAAATATGGGAATGTTTAGCATTACTACTACACAAAGTTGGGAACTTCCCAATGCATTTGACTGTTTCCTGTGCAGCTATAGGAACGTTACCACGCATGTATTGGAAAATAATTTACCATTCACGCTTTGTCACTGTACGTATAAACTGATATGGTAAATTTACAAATAATTTCTCAGAGAGTACGAAAAGGCACATAGTCTACAGCCACAGTTAATCGTGTACCAGACCAGAAGCTCATTATTTTCAGTATACACACTAATTTACAAATACGTTCAACTAATCGGTTCGATATCCGTTAACATTAAACGCATCAAGGTAGAGTAAAGTTAATTACAATATTATCTTTGGATTGTATAAGCTATTGATTAGCTCGGAACAGACTTAAATTTCTACTGTTGCGGAATTAGTGGCGGCAACAAAATCAGCTTTGTCCAGTACTGGCATTTATTTGTAATTATATTGACTAATTGGGTCATTTGGTTGCTTTCTTTTAAATTTACTGCTCGAGAGTTTGTTTTGAATTTTTGTGAAAGTAAAATAAATGTGATTTTATTTTATTTTTTGTTGCTTAGTAATGGTTAAAACTATTCCAATTAAACAAGTCCAACAGGAGACCAAATGTGAAGATGTAAACCATTTTAATATATGTATCTGCTCACATGTCATGTATTAGCAAATATTTACTTAAAAACTTTCGCACTTCGCTAACAATCAGTTAAGCCCCGCTAGCTTAAGGCGTAGTAATGGGATGGATCTTTATATGTGTTCATATATATATATATATATATATATATATATATATATATATATATATATATAATCGCGCTGTGACAATTTGTGTAGAAAGTANAGATTCGTGAATAGTATTAAATTAAAAATTACGGCATCGTGTATACACTTACGTAAGTTTTAATTTTTGTTTAGTATTTTCATGTGCTCTTTAATGTATTATTTATTTATAATGATACATTCGTCATCTAATCTTGGTTTACTTTTTTTTTCTATGTTTATTTCGGTAGTCATATTTTTTTCCTTTCACATAATATATCTCTGCAGTGGTGTACATCCAAAACAACAGTTATTCATTCGTTAACTACACTCACTGCAAAAATTATAGAACACACAGACAATGTGAGTATGTTTGCTACATTCCTTAATTGACAGCTTGCTTGGCAGTAAGATGAAACAAAATTGTTTTTGTATTTTTTATTTAACTATTGAAGATATCTTGTGTGAAAAACACTGCTCGTGCAATAGTTTAGAAGTTACAAGTTGACCAAGTGTAATTTTTCTGCCTGATAACCATCGCGTAAAACTCCTTATCAAAGTCAGTGTTTAATTAATATATTGTGATGGAATTACTTTCCTTGCCGCGCATGAATACATTGCTGTGCATGCGGCATTCGAAAGCACCTCCGCGGTAGCGGTTTTTCAGCGTAATTTCCGTTGCACGCAATTGTGTTCGGCGAAGTTTGCTGGAAGGAGCAAGCCGAAGAGCGAAGCCATGGCGTCGTTCTTCTTTGCATAACAGATAGCGGCGTTGCTCGCTGCTCCTCGAGTTTTTGAATAACGCGGGCGACGTCGCTGGCGTGCATTATTGTCGACTACGTTTAAGAAGGCTTCCCTCCGGCCCGCTTCATTATTACAAAGCCAATCTTTTGTGTTTTCTTTCGAGATTCTTCATATTTCCTCTTTCGGATTCGTAATGCCGCGCCGCGACTTGGTGAAATATCAAAAACCATCTTTAGTGAAAGACTGGGATGGGCTTAAATTTGTAGCCTATAAGAATAATTGCTGGCACATTTGAGAAAAGAAGATCAGGCGAAAAAGGAGAGCGTGGAAGAAGGAGAGAAAGCCGCGCCCAACGGAGGAAGGGTTGCCGGTAGGGACAAAAGAACGAGGTTGAAAGAGTATTCAGCAATTTCACAATGGCGTGGCTTAAAATAATAACAAGGGGAGAGTAAAAAAAAAAAAGCACACTTGAAATCAGAGACGCTGGCGAGTCGAAGCGGAGAGTGTACAATGCTTCTTCATCCTGCCGACAGGGAGCAACGTCCTTGGTCTGAGAAGGCGCAAAGTGTCCTTCGCCGTAATGACAAAAGCGCCTTTAGTGTCGGCGCTCTAAACCCGCCTGAATGCGCAGGGCAAGCCATTTGTAAAAATCTCCACTGCATTAAGACGCCAGAAATAAATGAAGAACACTCCCCCATTTTTTTTATACTGTCGTGCGTTCTTGTAAATTAGTAAACTTGTTTCATTTTCCTTAACTCCCTTATGTATTAAAGAAAAACGCACCTACTTATGACCTGTCACGCTATACTATAATTTTGGCTTGCTTGTTATTATATCGTATTTTGTCCGTTTGTTAAATAGAGAGGAGTGCGTGCGAGTCTTAGATCTTAAAGTTACAACTAAAAACAGAATTATCGTATATAAATAATAAGGAAATGGAATATGATTCAAGGCGGATTAGCGTAGTGGTAACGCAATGGACTCATAGTTTGGAGGACACGCGTTCGATTCCAGGTCCGACCATCCTAATATCTGTTTCCCGAACGCTGGAATTGTTACTCAATACAGGATCTGGCCTATTCCCTCCCCATTTATGCTTTTTTGGGCAACTTGTTCCGTCTATAACGACCCCCGTGATGATGGGAGGTTAAGACCAAGCTACGTTAATACCGATCTCACTATTTCATACTATAAAGCAGAAATACAACGATTTCCTTTACGTATCGGGGCCGCGGTGGTGTAGTGGTTTGACAACTCGCAAGCCCTTGAGACTAGGAATATACGAGGGCACTTTGGGCAAATCGTCTTATTTTCCGTGGTCTTCGTGATCATCAATTTGTCAATCGTCCAATCTTTCCATATATCTTTCAATCAATTTTTCGCAATCTTTCCATCAATTTTACGACTAATCTCGCAAACTTTCCATCAATCTTTCCATCAGTCTTTCCTTTAATTTTCCAAGCTTTCAATCAATCGGGCAATTTTTTTTATCAATCTTTCGCAATGTTTCTATCAATCTTTCGAAATCTTTCCCTCAATCTGACAATTTTTCTCTCACTCTAAAAATGTTTCCATCAATCTTTCAATCAATTCCAATGCCTGAACCGATCGTTCGATCAATCCAGCGGGTTGTCCCCACCCACGTGTATAGAAATTACATTCATTAATATTCTTAGTGCGTGTCGTTATCTTAATAGTAGAGTGCTCATAGCACCACTTTAAAGTTTTGAGGGAAAAAAGGATAAGACACATAAATAAAAAAACATCCTTTTATACTAAAAATGTGTTATTATTTATTAATTACAATTTCGGAAGAAAGCAGTTCATCACATAATGCAATGTAATTAGGTACAGGTGTTTTTCGCGAAAATATTTATGGCCATGCTAGACTATAATATAATACGTTTACAACTACAACTTCCTTTGGTTATTGGCCGCGTGTCTACGTGAGAAGACATGTTGTCACCTCGTCGTCACAATTTCCGTCTTCATCATCGGAGTCTTCCCAGTCTTGCAATTTGCTCCTCTTTGCCGGTATCTCTGTTTTCATTGCTGGTTCTATGTCCTTCTTAGCTGGATTACAATCTGATGGTAGCTTATGCAATTCCCTATGCACTGCTTCTCTGTCACTTTCACTCAGCTTGTGGAGTCTACGATGTGCAGGACTAAAATATGTAGCAATTTTGTGCATCATTGTAACTTTACACGCATGAAGAATGTACTGTTTGGTACTAATCTTTATGTGACCGATTTCAGGGGAGTCATCCTCACGTACATTGCAGCATTCGACGAGGGTATGCATCCATGCTACAATTTTATGAATGGTTACAATGCTCTCCGCCTCGAGATCTTTTGTGGCTTCATGAAATTATCCACGAACATTATCTATTCACTCATAAGAGTTTCCTCCAGTCCATCAAGATGATGTTCTTCACTGTTATTTTCAAGAAAACGGTGAACTGATTCCAGCTGAGAATGCAATTATAACAGCGTTATAAACTTCGAGTTTCATTGCGATCCGACATCAGGTTTCACAGTATGGGGAAGCACGTTGACAGGACCGGATATTTTCAGATATGACGCTATCTTTGAGGTCTGGTCGAGAACCTTCTACATGCAGGAAAAGGCCTCTTGCACATATGTATCTTGAAATGTATTCCGCGATACTGTGCTAAGGAGATGTATGGCGCTATTAGAATGCTTGTTTTGTCCTAATGCCTTAACGATGTTAGTCTCTTGATCTGTCATAACAACAGCACTTCTTCAGTAACCAACTGAAATACCGATGGATGCCAGTCGTTTGAATATCACTTTTTTTTAATGTTTTCTCCAGTTTGTATGTCGTTCGGGAAACAACAGACAAAGGACACCAGGCTGATTAAATCCGAGTCTTTAAATTACTGGACATTTATATCGATGTAGACATTTTTTACATGCCATCCATCAACATGTCTGTAGTGAATGCCAACTTCCCACACTGAAATTCTTGGACGATCTGTGGCAGGTATTCCTCTCGTAGAATGTTGGCTCTGTCAGCTGTATGTTGAGAAAAAAGTGGTGGGATGGGGCATAATGCTACTACCACCCACTGTAGATTCAGGTGCTCCCAAGTTAGCTAGGGTCATAAAATTCGTGATTATATAAGGAAAATGACAGTCACCAGCATCTTAGTTGAAGTTCTAATATCGTGAGGCGAGCATCGATTTGGAAGTGCTCACCCTCCATACTGTGAAAATGAATTGTAAATACGAAGGCATGCCTTTAACTTCAATGGCTTTGGAGCAGCGAACTGCATAATCACTGTATGATTGACGTTAGTGTCGATGAGTGTCTATTCGAAGGTCGAGTTTTCACCTTCGGTCAAATTGCTCATTGACACGATAGAACCATCTATATGAACAGTCCTTTTCGCATAATGAGATATTATGACAATGGACACATTCAGTTTATGCAAGTCGATACATTAAAGAATCACATCAAGATCCACAAGGATTCGTCATTTAGGAGCCAGCAAGTATTGCCGCTAGTATCTTTTGCTGCCACCAAGGGTACTGATTTCAAAGGTGATTATGATGAGGGAGATAAAGCTAATGGTGGAATGAGTGAACAGCATCGTTCAGTAGAGTCGGATAGTGCAAAATATATGCTAGCAACACTTTTGTGTGAAATCGATTAACTTCAAAATTAAAAGACATCAGCTCTGAATACTGTTGATGACCATAAGATTCCTGCTACAAATAAAATTAAACTTGATATGGAATACTAAACAGGAGTTGAAGATAATCATGTAGATAGCATTGATGAAAACGGACATGAAGATAGTGTTGATGTTGAAGACTACAGCGATTTTCTCGATGCTCTGACAGATCTCCCTACCAGATTTGCTGCAACGAGGGGCACGAAGAAAGCAGAAGTTGCTGCGAATTCTGGTTACATATTTACTGAAGACCCGAATGAACTTAATATACTCGGATATTTGATCGATTTGCAACAAGCTGGAGATTTCTCACACATTAACGAGATATATTCAATCATTTTTGAACTGTGAGTCAGAGTTATATCGCATGATGTGATGAACTGCATTCTTCTGAGATTGTAATGTGCATAATAAGCAGGTTTTTTAAAACAAATAATATTAATTTTTTTCTATTTTTTTTCAAGTGTCCTTTTTCCTCCTCATAACACAAAGTACATATATACATACAGAACAGTAATGAAAACTTTAAGCATTAAAATTCACAGACATTATATTGCATAACATATTATGGAAATGTCAAGTAAAATTATGTGTTGGCAGTCGGTGAATTAATTGTCTTTCTATATTTATAGAATGAGGGACAGATGACAAACACAATGGATTGATTGCAGATTGAATGATCGAAATATTGAAATATCAATTGAATTAGTTCATGAAAGATTAAATATTTTTTGGAAAGATTAAAAGTTTGGTTGAAATATTGATTATACATATATTGGGAAGACTAATGGAGATATTGACTGAATGGTTGAAAAAAAATTGGAAAATATTGGTTGAATTAAAGTTTCATTGAAAGATTTATTGAATGATTGAAATATTGATGGCAAATTGGAAGATTGGTTAAAATATTTAGTGAATGTTTGAAAGTTTGATGGAAATGTTGGAAAATTGATGGAAACAAAAAATATTGATTGAATTATAAAGACTGACATGATTTTAAGAATGATGAATATATTGTAAGATTGATGGAATGATTGTAAGGTTGATGGAAGAATTGAAAGGATAATGGAAAAATTAAATATTTGAACTAAAGTTTGTGGGAATATTGGAAGATTGATAGAGGGATTAGAAGGAATTTAAAAGATTTTTCGAAATATTGGAATATTAATGGAGAAACTGAAATATTGAAATAACGGTTTAAAGGATTCAAGAACTGATGGAAATATTCGGAGGCTGGTGGAAGTATTGGAAGAAAGACTGATAGATTGATGGAAATATAGGAAGATATGTGGAAATATTGAGTGCATGATTTAAATATTAAAGAAAATATAGGAAGTTTGATTGAAATATCAAACGAAAGATTGAAGAACTGATGGAAATATTGAGAGATTGATGAAAGGATTGGCATAAATACTGGAAGATTTATCGAAACATAGGAATATCTATGGAAAGATTGTTCAGAAGATTGAAGGATTCATTGAAAGATTATGAGATTCATCGAATGATTAGTGGAAAGATAAGAAAACTGATGTAAAGAATGTACGGATGATTGACAATTTGATAAAATTTGATTGAACTATGAGAAGATTGATGGATAGTTTGGAAAACGAATGGAAATACTGGAAGATGAATGGAAAATCGAAAGGTTGGACGGTACATGCTGATAAAGGCTTTTTACGATAAAGTGACCACTACTAAAAGCTCTCACATATGGAATAATAGTCCATAAATATATTTTATTTTAGCCTTAGTTGTTAACTTCCGAGTGCGGTGGAATATACACACTGTGTTAACTACTTACATGGTGAATATTAATTTTTAAATGTTGTTAAGGGATAAAAAGTGGCCGTAAGGAAAAAGTAACTAGGGCCTCAAAAGTGCTCACTTTACCGTGAACAGACTATACATACCATGATTACAATAACACTTGGGCAGTGTGGTCGCTATATGTATGATGGAATTGGTTTGGTCACATATACATACCATAATTACACTTAAGTATTCCAAGTAGCATGCTTGTATCTCCATGACTGTCGAGGGAATGAGTTGAGGGAAAGAATGATTTTCAGATAACGGCATTGTGTAAATACTCGTCTCGAAGAGGGAAGACCGGAATGTAGTACTTATTGTATTTAATGTGTAATAATTGTTCAAACATTGTCTATAGTAAAAACTTTAATTTGTAATTGAGTAAGTTTAGCGAAGTTCATGGCCTGAGTAATTAGCTAGTTGTGACTACATGAATGAATTCTCTTAGACAAGACGAATCTAGTAATACGGCGCAAGCCATAATTTTGTTTCTAAGATACTAAAAAAATACACTTGACATTGCATTAAGAGTATCTTTAAATGCATGTAGTACATGAATGAGATAATACTACAGGATTTCGCAAGACTCTTAAAAAAAATTACGGCACGAATTAAAAAAAAAGTTTAATCAGATAATACATGAAGACTTTCGATTTTACATTCACTATGCTTATAAAACCAATACGGTCATCTATTCATATAAACGGATGGTTATGCATATGAGGTTAGTGGTCGTAACTGCCGAGCACATTCTCGTACCTTCAGCAATCCCACGCAGAAGGTTTCCGAGCATGTGCAAATCGAGCCGAAGGCTGCCGATCTCCTCCGAAATAAGCCGAATATTCCAGAGCCACAGCCAAGGTGCTCTCATGTAAAATATATTGCCTCCGTTCTCCCATTAATATACTACTCTCGCAGTAACTCAGTGAGCATTGAAATATTTCTTTATATGTGATATTGGTAAAGATAGCGTCTCATATATTCTATAAATATCTTATAACATAAAACAGATGATACTGCCTCGAATTCTAAGAAATATGACATACCTATATTATTACTGAAAATAATTATTTGGATTGATTTGTGTTGGCAGCCACGCATCACAGCGTTTATATACCTTTTTACTGTACTTCGTATCGATTGCATTGTATTGGAATGAGCTTATCATCGTCCCGCGGTGTTATCCCTGAAGGCTTATCAGGGGACGGCTTACAAACTAACTTATTACCTAACTTAAACCAACACCCACGCCTTACCTGGGATTCGCACCCAGAACTTCTCGCACCCCAGCACGGCGGCGCACAAACAATCTGCTCTATAGGAGTTCGGCACGTAACAATCGTATTGATCAGGTAATTTGTTTTCAAAATAGTTTCCTCGTTGAAATTTTTGTTATCTTATTTACCCCGCTTAGCGTGCTAAGATTAATTATCAATATACTTGAAAATTAAATTTATATTGCATGTCTTAGTAGTTTTTAAACATTCTGCCTCGACAATTTTCATACAAAAGTACTATGGAGAGCCATCTATTATTTTTATGACGAACTTTTATCTTCAAAGCGTCAATTTTTTGATTGAAATGTTATGTCATATTTTGGTGTCAGCAAACCGATTTTACTTTAAGTTGGTGTTCTGTATTAGCTAAAGTGCGCACTAAAATAAGGGTATTATAGCTATATTAATTTGCAATTTTGGAAGGTAAATATTTATATTATTTAATTTATATTATTCAAAAACTTTTCAATTCTTACTCTATCTCATAAACTACTAAAATACTGATATTCAAGCTTTGATAAAATTTCTTCCAGTAAGACGTATTAAACATGTATGATCCTATTATCTTATAATTAATTCACCGTATCAGTATTACTTGCTCAGTACATAGTACAGGAAAGTCGCCTAGATAGCTAGAATGGCAACTTCTTGTATTTACTTAGTTAACCATTTATTTATAATATTTTTTTATGAAATTAATCATTCATAAGGCTATGAATTGATTCACATCCACTAAATAAATTTCTACAAAAATTATTTGTTCAAGAGTTTAATGTAATCTGATGATAAATACGTTTTTCAGTTAAATTAAGTTGTTAGATCTATACTCATAAGCAATGTATTTTGTAATTATAAATAGCATGTAAAATAAATACCATATTGAAATTTTTTGATAAAAAGCAATTAAATATATTTTATGCTCCTTAAGAGCTTCTTTAGTGTTCCACGACTATCATTCCCAATTTGAGGAAATATATTTTTCTATCAATTTCACTAAACGGAAAGTTTTAAAATGTCACGTCTGGAGGTATAATGTAATATTGTCTCTATTTTTGAGGTAAAGTGAAACTTAGCAAGAGAGCACTGGCGTTTTACTGAAGAAAAAAAAACCGTGTTGATCATAACGACCTGCTGTACCAGCAAAACTTCATTCAACATTTTTTTTTAGATTGAACTACGCTGCCATACTCTCAGAGAAAGGCATTGCCAGAATAACAATATTTCTTCATAAGAGCAGTGAATTAACAAGAAGTTCCTGATATAACTAATACGCGTACTTCCTAAGCAGCTTACTTTCCTAAACATGGCTGCAATTAAATTTTTAATAAGTTCCTAAACGCTGAGTTGGCAGGTAGGACTTGACTTCCCTGTGAAAGCGATAACATTAGAAATGAAACCAGACACTTAGGCAATATTAGTGAGACAATTACAAATACACACGTTTCTTCCCCTGGAATCGAACCCAGTAAACCTCATACAATAAGCTAACGTACAATGCACTGCAATATGGAGGTTGGATTCGGATAATTAACTTCGGATATAATCGGTCTAATGTTTCGCATGATAGGGTTTACTAACCTAAAATACTTATGAAAATATGTGTCTGAGTCACTTAAAAAATGTAAATTTACATGACCTACCGCAGCGCTACTTATGTGAATACATTGGTGGAATTCTGTTCTGTGGTCCCTTATATATGTCATAAAGAACTATAATTTCTTAATTTAAGCTATTGTACAACATTACCAAAAAAAAAAAGCTCTATATAAGATGCTTTCAATGTTACTGTCGAATTACAAATTTTGGTTGAATTTAGTTAAATGTTTCAATATATGTGGCAAACTATCCTAAATTATTTATGATGCTGCCATTTTGAACTTAGTTGTCTGGCCAATTAAAATCGTGAAAGTTTACATGGACTTCTGTAGCATTTGTGATGTGCACAATTTGGTACAAATTAGTTGAAATGTTCCAGTGTAACATTTGGTGGAAATCGGTTGATTGGTCCTCGAGATATGGCATAAAAAACATACATTTCATATTTCGATATTCATAAATGAAGGGCAGAAAGAATTGTAGTAGTACATTCGATGATTGTATACAGCCAATATACAACGTTAAAATAGATTACATAGATTCGTAGATATAGAACACAAAACGAAATTGATTTATAGCTGCCATTCTGAAAATAATTGTGTCATAATTAAAAAATATATATATAATAATGACCGACCACTGCACATATTCTTTGCCAAATTTTGCAAGAATGGGTTTATTTTTCCCGAGATATGACATAATTTTTTTTTCTATTCGTGGAGCTATCTCACAGAATGGCAGAGAAATGAGGATCTGCATAAAAATATTTGATGGTTGTAATAGACACTGCCAGGCATACAAAGATAAGTTGTAATTATTTTCGTTGATAAAATATACCGAGCTAAAATATTCATATAGCCACCATTTTGAAAATAATTGCTTGACCTACTGAAAACATATCAGTTTACACCACTTGCTGCAGTACTACTTTTTTTTTGCCAAATTTTGCAAGAATTTGTTAATCTTTTCCCGAGATATGAGATAAAAACTATATTTATTCGCGTGTACCTATCTTAGAAAATAGAGGACAAAAGATGATCCACATAGATACAGTTGATATTTGTAATATCTACTGCCAGTATACAAAGTAAATTTTGAATTGATTACATGGTTACGACGATGTAGCATTATATGATATAATAGCTATGTGCCCACCATATTAAAATAAGTGTCTGACATTCTAAAAACACACCACTTCACATAATCTGCCTCAGTACTACTTTTTAGCCAAAATTGATAGGAATCGGTCAGTTGTTTCCTGAGATATCACATAAAAACATTATTTTTTTCGCTAGGCACTATGTTGCAAAATTTCCGACAAGAGATGCTCCATGTAGATACAGTTGATTGTTGCAATATCTAATGCCAGCTTACAAACTTAAGTTGGAATTGGTTGCACGGTTTCGACCATATTGCGTTTACATCGAAAATAACAAAATTTCCACTGATTTAGAAAACAAATGTCTGACGTACGTAAAACATGCAATTTTACATCATACCTAAAAGTACTACTTGTTTGTAAGACTTGATAGGAATTTGTCATTGGTTTTTCGAGAAACAGCATAAAAAATTATTTATTCCCTTGGTGCTATCTTACAAAATGGGGGGCAAAAGATTCTCTGTGTAGATACAGTTGAAACATGTAATATATACTGCCAGCATATAAAGTCATGTTGAAATTGATTATATAATTTCGAAGAAAGGTCATTCTAAATCTGAAATTCCTTTATGGCCGCATTATTTAAACTTAGCGTCTGGCATGCTTAAAACATATCATATTACATCACCTACATCGGTACTAATTATTTGCCTAATTTGGTAGGAACATGCTATTTTTTTTACCGATATATGACAGAATAACTTTATTTATTCTTATGGCACTTTCTTCCAAAATGGCCGATAAAAGTGGTCCTTTTTTTATATATACAATATTTATAACATATTATTTTAGTATAAAAAGTCTGGTCGAAATTTATAAAATCGATTGGTGGATATACCAAATAAACCCAAAATATTTATTTGTCTTCCATTTGGAAAATAAGTTCTTCATAAAGTTCAGTTACTTATGTTTACAAGGTCTGTAAAAGTGTTACTTACCTGCTAAATTGGGTGATAATTTTTAATAGTTTTCGAGATATAATGTAAATTATTAATTTCTTAATTTACTCCTATTTTACAAAATGGTTGACCAACAACAATATCGATTAAAAATTTAAAACTCACTTGATACTCTGCCAGCGTACAAAATTTGGTATAGATCGGTTCAATGGATTCCGAAATATAATATATGACCCAAAATAACTTTATGGACACCAATTTGAAAGTAAGTGCATGACTTCGAAAACTATAAAAGGCAGGTTTCCTTACTGAGTAGTATTTGTGTACCAAGTTTGGTGCAATTCGGTGGACCCGTTCAAAAATTGAAAGATGGGACACACACACGCTTAGAGACACGACAGAGACACAGACGGGAAAGTGATCTCATAAGCCTTCCTTTCCTTCGGAAAGTAGGCTTAAAAGAAAATGTTTACATTTACTAATAATACCCGATTAACTCAAAATAATCTACCGCGCATCTCGGCAAAGATTCATAAATTGGATGCAAAACAGACCTAAATATGGGTTTACGATTGATTTAACATAAACCTTAGGCAGTGTGCCTAAGGTTTTGAATGGAATTGGTTTATGTTTGCAGTGTGCGGGTCGTGTATGGATGGTGTTCGTTATCGCCTTGACATAATGTAGGAGTAAAGTGAATCTCCTTATAGTGATGTAACACGCAACACAGTAAATGCACTACTTTTTAAAAAGTACTGTAGAGAATTCCAAAATCGCAGGAAAATATGGCTTGTGTTTCATATGAATGATAAATGTTTTATATTTTATTTAGTGTAAAATATGTCACCGAAGTAAGTCTCTTTGATGGGTAAATTAATTAATTAATAAAAGTAATTTCCATTTCATACCCAATAATGATGTATTTCTTCTCTGAATAAAAATTAACAAAATTTATTTTATTAAAGAATAACTCATCTAATTAGGTTAAAAGTTTTTGCTGTACTTTTGAATGATAAAATATTTGTAAAACCTTTTATATGTGTGCTTAAAGTTAAGTTTATAAAAATAATTTACAATAAATATTTCACCTTTTGACTAGAATATAAATTTTTTTAATTAAAAATAATTTCAAATACAGTATTTTTGTCACACAAATACAAATATATCAACATGTAATTTTATATAAATCAATCGCAGTAACGGTAACATATAAAATGACCTTACCATCTTGGAAATACATAAGAATTCTATCGGAATTATTCCTCAAAAGGAAAGACGTCATTCCTCTATCGGAATGGCTAGAGCCAATTTTTTAACACTCGATAGTGGAATTGTATACCGGAATCGGTCCATGAAGTGTCGAAATGAATCTGACAGCTAGGCAGCTGCCGAAATCGCCATTATCGCCATTCCTCTACATATTTGTTTATAATACTTCGTATGATGTAGGAAACTCTAAAATATACTCGCATATGGTTTAATACAAATACAATTAACAAAGGAAAGTACAATTGTTACCAAATATTAAATTATCAAGGGGTTTACATACCTATGAAAAAATCGTGTAAACTAAGTTAATTAGGTAAGTGAAAACTGATAGAATTGCTAAGAATATCACGTGTAATATTATACGAAACTGCTAAAACATAAAATACATAACGAAATCAATTTTGCAAGAAAAGCTGTAGTTGTGAAATAAAACGTAATAAACTTTTTTTAGCAATTGAAACAGAATTGAAAAATATTTTATAGTTTACATCCATAGTCGGAACGTTAGCAAAATTTTGTAATGGCATATTTACACCCTAAAAATATAAAGGTTAATAGTGTTGCTTTTTAATTTGCATTTTATCATTTGTTACAGTATGGTAAAGCATTTCACTGTTCTTTCATAAATAATGTTACGATAAAGTAATTAAAATATAAAAGTTTCTTAAATATATTCTTAATTAATTCTAAACCTATATCTAGTGGCAATATGTGATAACTCTTTAACATGTTCTTTTATGTGCTATGTTACTTTATTGGCAAATATTAGCATATTTACATCAATACAAGTTCTTTTAAGGAAAAAACCAATCTGCATGAAAAATAATAGTTCCTGTGGATTACCAATGTCTGACTTCATTATTATATTATGTAAGTTCTTAGTTTCGTCGTCACTGTAGATAGCTTATTTTATTTAGGGAGTTGCAATTACTTATCCTAGATTATATACAAATAAATAAAATACATATTAATGTATTTTAAAGCAAATATTCCTACTACAACAGATTTAACGTGATTGGTTCACCTTCGTTGACGACACACTAAATGCAATGATGCCAAATTGTAAAAAAGACTCTTCAAAAATACTATACATTTTATTACGACAGATACTAGTCGTCAAAAAGTTATATTTTGGCATCGCAACACTCTTTACCGGAATGGAAGTATAGAAACAATCCGCTAGAGGATTTATTCGGATAGTTTAAAAAAATTGGGCCCCTGTTTCGTTTTCAACTAAGGATTTTTTACTTTATTTAGTAAGCTGTTTGTATTTCTAATGCCATATATGTAATGCAATTATTTGCAGTAATACGCTCGTACAAACAGGGAATTCGCTAGTTTATTTTTGTTGTGAACCGCAATCACACATTAAAGTTGATTTTTCACAGTGTCACAACGTTGTCGTGGATGATACTGTGTAGGCCCACAAATTGGTTTAAATATAATTTGAGTATATTTTTTTTATTAGGCCTGACTAATATTTATCAGTTATCTTCAGCTAATTCCTGGACGAAATTCTCCGGAATGATTCCATCCTCTTGATACACAATGTTCATCTAACATTATCTTGCATAAGCTAATGAAGATTTTATTTTTATGTAAATCTCTTACGTGACAGTAATATAAATGTATCAAAGAAAACAAAATGTTTGATATCTATTGCAAAACTGTAGCTATACCAACGTGCAAACGAGTATTAGATACAAGTTTTACTCCATTTGCTAGTAGTCTTGTTGCTAGCCTTCAAACACGTTGTTGATATTGCAGAGAGTAATCTGCTAGAGGCGACGGGTCATTAGAAAAGCCTGCGGATGATCTGGCCTGCTTACTGACACTCGGTGGTTCTGAGAATGGATTACAAGCAGGCTGTGAAAGAATGGTTGTATATGTTGGGGGGGGGGGGAATACGATTGGGGTGCCATTTAGCAAATGGTTTGGAAGTATTTACAAATCAGTTGGAAGTGCGGTCTGAGCGACAGAGAATCACACTACCACCCACTTGACCTTTACCATTTGATATCGCTATATTTTGAAAATCTTAATTACGAGTCGAGACGAAGTAGCCAATGAGAGCAAAGCGCCAGTTGTTGGCGGGTAACTGAATGTACATCTTGGATTTACGTTATGTCTTATCGTAAAATCGTATGAAATAAATAATTATTTTAATCGGGAGACAGTGTCATATTATCTTAGAAGAGGTTATTGGTTTCCCTCTATTTAACTTTTCACATATTTATTGATGTAAATGCCTAATGTTGGCATCGGCATCCTCTTCTGTAAAATATCACGAGAAATTCAAAATTATCATACAAGCAGAAACCACAAATAACAAACATAACCCAATAAACTTCTCTCTTTTATCCATTTTTCCATGTTATATCGGTGGCTTTTGTCCCCTACGATTCTGATTGGCTGGACTTAAAAGTGGCTGGCTAAATCGTAAACTGAAAATCTTATTTTCCATGTACTTAACGAGTCATAAGTACAAGTCTTAAGTATTTAATATAAACCCATCTTAAGTAGAGTATTCCTAGTTTTAAAATAAAACATAAAAAGCAGTCACGATAAACTCAAACCATGAAAATTTCATGTGCTACGCAGCGCTGAAATTTAGTTGTTGCAGAGTAATAATGCCATATTGTTAACTACAAGTGCGAGCTATTACAGCAGCCAAATAATAAACTTTGACTTAAACGGTATTTGTAGTGAACTGGGCTCATGCCAGGCGAGGAATGTCCGAAGCGAATGAAAAGGTTACTCTTATTCTTTAGGCGCGAAAAGGCCAAAATTACAAGGAGTAAAGAAACAGGGAGAGGTAGGTTATAAAGTCCTGCCAAAAGCTATCAACATTACAATTACTCAATCATTTAAAACATGTATGTTAATGTTTGCTGCTGTGACAATTCTCGCACCAACATCCTGCTTTCTCGGCCACACAACGACTGCCATTATATTGCCGCACATTGCCGACACGCAATCTTATGGCAAGTTGGAGAAACATCTATTTGATTTAAATTATCGTTTTTTAGTTTCGCGTGTTTATTTTATTATAGAACGTAGCTTGTGAAAACGAGAGCTGCAGCAACTCTAATAAATCCTCTGTAGATATCATGACTTTTATAAAGTCGTGTCCGAATTCGATATTTGTAATTTAAAGGTATTGGGATATTAACGAACATAAGTATTGAAGTTTTTGATTTACATAGCAACTGTTAAGTCCTACCAATTAGAATTGTAGAAGACGAAAGCAACCAACATTAAATTAAAAAATTGACAACAGTGAAGATTATGTACATATATTTAATTATTTGTGTTTAGGTAATGCTTGAGAAATCGTTTTGAAAAACTCGTGGTAAAATGCTAAGACAATGTGAACATTAGGCAATTGCGTCAAAAATTTGAAAAGGATAATTAAAGCGAATTTAATAATATCTTACAAGAAATGAAACATGCTCTCAAGAACTGTTCTTTAAATTAAGAGGATACTGTCTCTCGATTAAAATAATTACTTTCATGCAATTTCACAATACGACATAACCGAGTTACAAGTTGTAAATACATTTTCCCGCCGACAACAACCGTTACTGTGCAATAATTGGCTTCTTCGTCTTGACCTGTACTTAAAACATAAAATATAACGATATCTTAAGTCAAGACAAGAACGCACACGAACCATACACGACACGCACACTGCAGCCGTAAACCAATGACCCTGAAAACATTGGTTTATAATCTAAGACCACGGCTTAAGTAAGTGACGAGAATTGGGCACCTCTTAACAGCGAGGTTTTGAGAGCCGATGATGATGAAGTGAGGTGAGCATGGTGCATCGCCGGAATGAAAGTGCGGGGGAAACGGGAGATCCCGAGAAAACACGCCAGCCAACAGCATCGCCCCGCACGTTTCCCAATTGCGAAAGCCCGTAGCGATTCGGGCGGGTATTGAACACTGTTTGTCTTGGTTGGAGACGAGCAGTCTTGCCCCTCAGCCACCGTGGCCTCAACACACTGCTTAAAAATTATGTAAAGTCAATCGTAAACCCACTCTTCTGGAATTGGAATTTGAACAGTGAGATGCGCTCGCAGTGTTAAGTGTAAAGACTGCATTTTTATAATATTTCGATATTTCTTAGTCACTTAGATAACAAAAAAATACAAGATCTACAAATATTTTTCTTGGACAACTATAAAAAAATTAATTTTCTCTCTCCCTTAAATAAAACATCCCTTTAAAAAAATTATTTTACAAAGTTATGATTTTTGTTACGAATATTGTTTCCATCAGTACTAAGAAAATGAGTAACAAACAACATTGTGCATTTGTGATTTATCGTAAATCTTTCCTGTTTTGTTATTGGTTTGAATTCGCATTTATTTCATTATGAAATATGCGAAATGTGAAGTTATTAATACCAGACACTTTTACGGACGTATTTGGTGATTTAGCGTGCTTCTCCTGTTCACTAAATATTGACCCTAATTCCCCAGATATTTTGGACCTAAAGTTGGTCACATGGTCTATTTAGAAACCTATATAATCGTCTCGTATTGGTTTCGGACATGACTTATATGCGTATTACTCGTTACTTTTTAAAAACTATTGGCGCGTTCACCATCTTGCTGTTTTCTCTTACGACTACAGTGCTATCTGTGTTGAAATCCGTGAAGTAAAACGAGCGTACAGTTCACGAGGAAGACGCAAAGTACGTAGGCACTCACAGTACAAACTCTAAAACAGAATGAATGTTTGAACACGCACTGACATACATGGAAATAACATTAATAGATAAATAAATATTACTCCCTTGTGACTATCGGCAATAGTTACGTTTCCGAATATAGTAAGACATAATGTTGATGGTTGACGTAGGTGAAAAGTACACAAGACCGCCAACAGATGTCGTGCATATAGAGCGAATAGTAACTTTCATGAATTCGACAAAGGTAGTTGAAAAGTAGGGCTACCGAGAAATAAAAATATTAAGTTGCAGACGAGTTTTGTAACGTCCATTTCTCTCGTTAGCGTAATATATGTTAGTGAGGATTCATTGCGCCAATTTGTTTTGACCATATTTTAAGGGCGATACCTAGTAAACAATATTAATTGCATCAATAAAACATCCGGCCATAAGTTAGGATTGAAACGGCGATGGAAAGAAACTTAAACTAGATTCGCGTGTTTTGTTTCTCCACATACTTTTAAGATGTGGATATAGGACTTTAACACAGAAATCTGCCCAGAAAATATTCACCATTGTCGTTTTAGTTTAAAAGTGGATTTCCATAAGACTAAATGTCGTAAATAAAGGGCAATGTACAACGATCTTCGCTCACTTTGACCGTTTTTAACAACCACGTTTATGTTTCAATAACCAAATTTTGAATGAGTTTTTATGACGATTATCGAGACCTCTTTATTACCCCAAGGGGCCGCGGTGGTGTAGTGGGTACACTACTCGCCTTCCACATATGCGAACCGGGCTCGATTCACTGCAGGGTCGCTCCAGGATTTTCGTATGTTGGAATCATGGCGGACGATGTTGCTGGTCAGCGGGTTTTCTCGGGTATTTTCCATCCTCAGCTCTTTCATTCCAGCGCTGCTCCATACTCACCTCTCTTCACCATGATTGCCTCTCAACACATCGATGTTAATAGCCGCCCAAATTTCTTCACTCACTCACATAATGACTTAATACTGGTATTAAGTTGTTTTTCATAATGGTTTCTAAATTATATCATTTCTTTCATTAAGAATATTATTATTCCACGTCATGGGAGATAAAATAAATAGGTGAAATCGAAAGTTAATTAAGTATTATATATAGGGCTGTTTAGAAAATCGTCTTCAGTCCAAACATTAAGACGCAATACAAAGCACGGAAGAAGTGAAAGCGACGTGAAACCGTGACATTTTATTGGGCTCCCAACACAGTTTTGCTGGAAAATTGAGACAAGAAAGTTTATTATATCTGATTAATTTAATAGTTATTTCAGTAGACGAAGAAGCCATTGTGTGCAAATTTAATGAAAGCACAAGCAGTATACTTTATTGTACGAGAACCGTTTTAACAGTTATGGAAATAACCGTTGGTTAAACACCTTACTGTTATAAAGTATTTTACATGACATGTTTTGAAGTGCCCAGACTTATCACCATCCCTCTGATTTTATTTGAAATTAATGTCTATGTACATTAAATATTGAATCGACTCAAACTATTTTCTGAACTATGGCACGTAGTTGACAGCATTTCATATCCGCCACGATGGTGTAACATCATTGTTATTTCAGAACTACGATATTATTAGGTGCCCAAGTTCGAGATAGATATTTTATAAAATAATATGGTGAAAAGAACTTTATTTGATCGAGCCTTGAGACGCAGCGTTCAAACACTCGGCCCACTTTTGTGAGCACCTGGCTTCGACCATCATTGATTTCAGCATTATAGTTGTGTTAAACTCGAAAAAGCCCTTAAAATAATCATATCCATAAGCATAATAATTGCCATTAAAATATCCCATACTACTTTTCTCGTAATACTACCCGGTATTTTCTTTTGTTGACCGGCAGGCTTTCAATTTCACATTTTCACTTTTATGGAGTTATTTGAATTTTCATAAATGTCAGTTGGCCAACTTGTTATATAATTGAATTTCGCTTTTGTTTGCGGACATCTCTTAAGTTATCCGTTGTAACTGATACAGAAGGATTATTTTGGGTGTTGCATTTTCCATTTTCACGAATCGCGTGCTAAAGAAACAAACACACAACATCGCTGTCCCTCTACAACATGCAGATCTCATAACAAAGTTTTAAACACAAAAATTACCATTTATGTTGCATATGAATACATATATTTTTAAGACTGTAAACATGTTGCTAAAATCTACATATTTAATCAAATGAAATAATAATAGTATGAGTTTATTCAGAATCAAAAATACAGTGTATTTCCATTATGAATGTTTCATAAAACAAATTTTGGAAGAAAACCTACGTCAAGTAGGGCTGTCATAAAAAGATATTAATAACGTTAGAAGATATTTTTAATAATTGATGCAACTAACATATATGTAGGCCGCGAAAGTTATCACATGTACGACTGAACACAATGTACATAGAATTAATTATAAAAATATATTTTTTAGCACTTACCAATATTTTTTTTTACATACAATCATAGTAATTATTATAATTGCCCCAGTTGATAAATATTTAATTTTTCTTAATTCATTCTTTTAAGCATCCACAATGTAAATATGGTCAAATTTAATGTAAAATTGACTTTTATTAATAGCTTTCTTAACGTCACATTTAAGTACATTATAGTAAAATTGTTTACAGTGTTACCAAATATAAGCATTAGTCTGTATTGTGCAACATAAATAATACTTCAATGTCGATTTTTGTATAGTGTACACATTTTATAAGTTCTGTAATTTATACCGCGCATTTCTGCATTGAAAACAACTCTAGTTCGAATAGCCACGTAATAGACATTACGACTACCTTCCACAATGCTGGAAGACAAATTTATAGTTTTACTATTTAAATATGATTCTTAGTAGTGTTTCGAACCGAAGTTTGTTTTTAAACGTCGTGTAATTATAAAAATGGCTGTCAAGATTAAATTTTTTGCTCATTATTTAATCTGTTTTTAATTATTTTTATCTGGGTGCCACCTTGGTTCTGGTTAATTCTACGCAAAACTGTGTAAAGTTCAGTACTGTGTAACGGGTATTTACAAAGTCCTTAAAGCTGTATGACCGGAAGAAAGTACCCCGAGAAACATTTATAAACAACGCTCATCAGAGATGGATTCGTATTTAGTATGCTGTGAATTATAAGTGTCTCATTAAAATTTTTGATGTTAAGAGTGGAAAGTGATCACTTGTTAGCAAAATTCGATTCTTATTTTGTTATTTATTCTGTTAGATGACAATATGATGAACATAAAAACATAAAATTCAGCCTTCTGTCTAAAAATTAAACAAATATATTAAATTCTGAATTTTAATATTGCAAAAACAAAGTTTCTAAAAAATTGCACTTAAAGTACATAAATCCGACATTCATAGGCACTGTAAAAATTACCTTCAGGTTTTTTTTTATGTTGACTCTCATTTAGAACTTAAGCACTTCAGTAAGTTTCGCTTTGCTGACAAGAGGTCTCATTCCGTTTTCTGGATCATATCTTCAAGGATGAAATGCTCACGCAGATATATCGTGCAGTACTCGATTCAGACTGTGGTGTTGTTGACATTAGCTCGATTTATATTGTTACATGCTGCTTGCTCACATTCCCTATGGACCTCACCGACTCCACTCTGGGTGGGCCTAGCACAGTTATCCCAGGATGACATCACCAGCACCCGGAGGAGGAGAAGCGAAGCCAACACTCGGCGCACAATAACACTAATGGTCTCGGCGAGAACGAATGACTTGGGAGTCATTGCGCGCACTTTCTGTCCATCACCTCTCTCGGCGCGACTCGAGGTGCGAAGAAGCTTCTGGGCCAGGTCAAGTCGCGGCGTACTTCTGTGTCGGCAGTCTTGAGCGGCCATTAGTGCCAGGTTTGTGCAATAACCGGAACAACAGACGATGGCGCAGATACCAGCGAGTGCAGTGTGCGACTCTCGGGAGAGCTAAGGCTGAAACTGATCAACTGAAGTGTAAGGAAACAGAACATGATGCGTGAGTAGCGGACATTTGGAATGATGTCATCGCTTTCACACCCACTTTAAATTACCGTTTCAGGCATTGCGAAAAAACCATTATGGTGTGTGCTGTGCTTAAGTCGACACAACACTTGTTTCATTGTCACAGCCAATGGGTTGTTGGCAACACTTACGCCTACAGTTAAATTAAATTATGACCTAGACCAGTAAGATGGCTTGCGAATAATTTACCCCCAGACAAAATCATTACTCATTGTGCTTCGCAGTGTGCAGTTCAGACAAAAAAATTCCTATTCGTGTGCAATTTACACAAACGTGTACACTGGGTCTTAATGAGTTAATGTATGACAGTGGACATTAAAATCGTATATGTGTAACTAAGTAAAGATTATGTGACTGAAGCGAGTATAGATCCAGTGACGACGTTAGTAATAACTGAGTTTGGTTTTTTTTTTTAATTCTGCTCACTGAGACGAATAAGGGTGGGTTCACAATAAAACACATATACACAGAGCATAGAACATAACATTAGAACATACACACCACCAAAATTCTTGTGTAGAATTGTATCACAATTGAATACATATGTAATATTTTTAGCCAATGAAATTTGGCGACGAGTCGGACGTCAGTTATCCATGTGTCTATATAATGAATTTTCTTGGCATGCTGTGATATTGAGTTAAAAATTTAGTGTTTTAATATATTTAATAAATTTACTATTCCTTAAAAGTTTTGCTTTTGCCATTGGACGAATTTGAATTACTTAAAAAAATTATCTACTAGTACACTGTCACCTCTTCTTTTCTCTACATTTATATCATGTGGCAGTATTTAAATTTTACAGCTTAACTGTTTCTCCATTTCAAATAAACAATTTCTTTCAAAATGTTATACTCTTTTATGATTGGCTGTTACCCCATGCACCAGCACAAGTATTGAAGTATAACAATTTATTTTGTGCACTTTGTCAGGAGCTCGCATGCTCACGACCTCTTATATAAGCTGTTCACTGTAAACGGAGCACTTTTGAGGTGTTTAATACTTTTTTTCCTGTCAACCATTTTTTTTATCCTTCAACCACTTTTTAAAATATATATTGACATGTAGGCAATAAACACAGTTTGACGCATGACGTATATTGTAAGTAGAAGCATCGCTGACACACCCCCGCCATTTTATCACCACCCCCCACCCCCCTCCATCTACATACGCGAGCGCCTAAGGTTGACTTGCGCCGCGGGACACTTGTGGCCATGGCAGGTCGACCCGAGAGGATGTAAAAGTCATTAACGCATGCCGAGGTCAAGCCATGGTAGGGTAGCACCGTTCGCCCAAGACATAATTAAGATACATGCCAAGAAGGGCAGAGCTAACATATCACCGAAGAAATACTGCAGTAAACTGAGTTTCGCCGATACAATGCTATTTACACCAGAAAAAGGCTGACAGAGTGTGGCAGATGTGCTACGAGTCCCCACCCTCCGCTAGCAAAATACAGGAGAGCTTGGACATGCACCACAAAAAAGCCGATGTAAATCAAAGTGCACACATGCAAAGCTAGTTAGATGTGGAAGAGAGAGCTGACAGCGTTTGGCCATATGACAGCAGGTCACCCCTCTTCTTCCTTCATCAACAAGAGTCCTGACACGTGGAGGAAGTGGGTCATTGTGCGGCACCTTCCACCCCCCTTTTCATAGCGAGTGAAGCCACATGTAATGTTCTAAGGGGGAGTCCAAAGAGTTAAAAGCCAATTTGCGAGACTTGGAGGGGGACAGTTGCATCTCATTAGTCAGGCAGTTACATACGTCGGGTGGAGGGGCTCGCTGGAGCCCCTCGTCTGAGTCAGTTGAGTTGCATCAGATCAGTTGAAGTCAGTCGTGATGCCGAGAGGCATACGTCGGGTCGAGGGGCTCTCCAGAGCCCCTCGTCGGGATCAGTCAGTCAGTCAGTTGAATGAGTGCATGAGTTGCATCAGTCGAGTCAGTGATATCGCACACCGAGGCCGGGGGTTGGACCCCGGCAGAGTCAGTGAGTTAGGGTGAGTCATATCATTACGCTGAGAGCCGAATCAGTGATGTAGACAGTCGTCCAATAACTCCGTGCGCCGAGAGGTGCCGGACGTGAGGCAGTGTTAAGTGGTTATATATATCGGGACAGTCGTCTTGTAACTCCATGCGCCGGGAGGCGCTAGACCAGAAACTGTAAGAAT
This sequence comes from Clitarchus hookeri, assembly GCA_002778355.1. Taxonomy (NCBI): domain Eukaryota; kingdom Metazoa; phylum Arthropoda; class Insecta; order Phasmatodea; family Phasmatidae; genus Clitarchus; species Clitarchus hookeri. The sequence continues at coordinate 140,004 of NQII01001735.1, forward strand.
CATTCGTATCACTCAATCGGGACGCGAAGCGCGAGACCAAAACAGGGAGTCGAGTGGTTGCCTCACGAGAGGCACCACCCCAAGAGGAAGCAGACATCGCCAGATTGTGATGGAACATCATGTTGGGACGCAGAGGATGATACCGAGGATGGAAGAGGAGAGAACACGGAACAGCTGGCCCGAGGGTCTTTAAAAAGGCCAGCCAACTCACCAGACCTGAAAATTCCACCGGAACAACAACCCAACAACAACAAAAAATAGGTACCAACGTCGCCACTCGCGGAAGTGTCCCCCAAGACGTCGACAACTGTTAGTGAGTATTTTAATCTAGCCCTTAAGGCCTCCAACTTGCAAGATACCACATTTCGGTGATATGTATTCATTGTGATTTCAGACAACATAACCCCGTAAAATTTAAACACAGAATGAATACATTATTTTTCACACTATTAAATATTCAAGACACCTTATAATTTGTGCCTGGTAAAAATAACTCAGGCCCTATGAACCAGCCTTTATCACACAGGTGGGAGGTGGCATCAAGATTATATATTTCACCATACTCGAAATTTTACACACAAAGCCACGATAAACTACATATATTGACTAATATTCCAAATGAAAAGCTTCAAAAAGTGCTCATGTTACTGTGAATAGCCTATAGGCAGGTTTGAATGAATAATTTCGAAAACATGACTGTTAATTTTTGTTACTGTTGTGCTTTAAATTATGATTAAAGCTAAAGTATCAACAGTAGGTTTAAGTTGCTGTATTTTGTAAGTAATAACAGTGTGAGCTTTTATAATATTGCAAATAAATTGTGACCACAAATTTTGTTCCCTTAATGAAAAAGAGTTTAGATTATGAGATAACTTTCCTATTTGTGTATGTGTAAATATGCATGTTTATGTGCCTGTGTGTGGCCCCTAAAAACTGTTGTACCCGTGAACCACATTTCAACAAACTCGGTACACAAATTGCATTTAGTTAGGACATCTGACATATATAATTTTTGACCACTTGGGTTGCTTATTTTCAAAATGGCAGCAAATTTACATGTTTAAATTTAATAACCCATGATCTGGTCCTACCAAATTTTCCAACCAAGTAGTACAAGTGGGTCAGGTAAATTGGAAAATTTATTAAGTCAGGCAAACAGAAAACAAAATTGTTTTCATATCTCAGGAAATTGTACACCGGGCTTTACCAAATTTGGCGACCATGTAGGACATGTAACCTGATCTGTTTTAAATGGGTAAAGCACGTTTTTTTCAAAACTGCTGCCATATAATAATTTTAGCATGGTACGCTATATCTGTGAAGCCATTATACAAATCTCAGTTTAATTTGGTATGATCGCAGTTACTATTACAATCGTCAAAAGTGTGAATACGGAGAACATTTTTCTTCAGTTTAATAAATGATAGCATCACATGGAAAAATTAATTTTTTTACATATATTAGGCAACCAATAATCTGAATCCCACCAAATTTTTCAGTCTAGTAGTGCTACCATAGGGTATGTAAACTTACATAATTTGACTGACACCAATACTTGATTTAAAAAATGACTGCAAAGTAAATATTTGAGGTTAGGAGCACCTGTCTACCAAAACATTGGCCAGATTACAACCGAAGTTGTGGCTCCTAATAATACCACCATAATGCAGTTGGTTGCATGACAGCTGACTATCCGATAGGTTGGTAGGGTAGGGCTAACATGTCGTCAACAGCGAGGTCATTAGAAACGCAGCAAGTTGCTCAGAAAAGCAGGAACCGGACAGGAGTCGATCATGGCCTGTAGTAACGAACCATCCCAGCATTCGCCTGGAGCGATTTCGGGAAACCATGGAAAACCTAAATCAGAATGGTCTAACCATGATTTTTACACAGGACCTCCCGAATGCAAGTCCGAACGTTAAAAACTGCACCAACTCGCTCAATACCATGGTCCGACGGGTTCTGGGTTCGAGGCCTGGGTTGACCACGTATGTATGTGTAGTTCTCACGTTAAAAATCCTTATTTTTCTGGTTACACGTATAATTGTATTAGTGTCAACAAGGCGTCAAGGCCTACCTAAAATCTACGCCTTCAAGAACTTCATCAAACTATTTACAACAATTTAGAGGACAGTAGACTCATACATTATATCGTTAACATCTAGTTTTTATAAAGGCATCCATCCCTCACGAACTTGGATACACCCTAAGCAATTTCCAACCATACGGATAGACATTTAAAAGAGCCGAAATACATAAAGAAAAAATACCAACAACTGCTTCTGAGAACTTTATTGTTAACTCCTGAAATGGAAGAACTGTTACACATTTACCTTAGGTCTACAGGATCTGCTAAAGTGATAGTCTTTTATAAGTCACTATGTAAAAACAAGAGGATGTTTTCAAAATATATTTTTCCGGTATTTTCTCTCGTTGATTTGACAAGGATATTCTACATACTGAAATTCGGTGACCTATAATAGTCTTAAGCATCAGAAGAGAATATAAAGAAAAAGAAACGTTCATATACTTCTGAAGTCTGTAGAAATGTACAATTGAATCGAAATGATGTGTGTTGAAGTAACAAAAAACAAACGAATAAAGGGCATTGTAGAAACACAGGTGAGGGAGGTGAATGTGTCAGGGTAGGATGGGTAGTAAACATTCTGGAACTCTAATTACCAGTAGCCTCTTTGATCTGCGAGATAAGGGAAGATGGGTGATTTACAGGCAGCTTAAAGAGTCTGCAGGCATGAATTTAAGAGTTGCTGTATAATAGAGATGCAAAGAAATAAAGTAAATAGGTAGAAATGAAACGTTTTGTTTCCAATATTTTAAATTCTCGCTTGATATTTTATTTTCAGAAACTTCAGATAAACTTAAAAGAAAAATTTTCTTTAGATTTAAACTCTAACTTTTTGCTGTGAGTATTCCATACAATCTACACAGCCTTTCCGCTATTTCCAATGGAGGACCCAACACTTTTAATCCGCCCCTGCATGAACCCCCACAGTTCTTCAAGTTAGAATATGCTTTTCTTCACAGAGTTGTGCAATTCACTGATCAGTTCGACAATTTCTTACGAGAGTTTGCAGTTCACAGAGCAGTGTCGACTTCCTCCATAAGGGGTGTGCATTTCACTGAGCGGTGTCGACTTTCCTCATGATAGCTGTGAAGTTTACTGCCTGGTGCCGACTATCCCTCACAAGAGTTGTGCAGTTCACTATGCGTAGTCGACTTGCTCCATAAGGGCTGTGGAGTTCACTGAACGGAGTCCACCTTCATCATGATAGCTGTGAAGTTTACTTTTTGGTGTCGACTATCATCCATAAGACTTGTGGATATCATTATGGAAATTTTCATGTCAATGTCCATCTTACCGTCCGAAGACCCAAGTCCCTGCCAACAAGGCTGCTGTGGAAAAGGCTAAGAGAAAGTACTCTGTGTCCCATACCACAACTCACAAATACCGAAGACCAACTCTCAAAAAACCATCACACGAGAGTTGCCACAAGAAAATTAAAAATAAAAATAAAAATTAATTAGTATGTCAAATTAATTATATATTATAATTATATATTTATTATATACCTCATTATATATCTACTGGTGTCAACTTCCCCATAAGGGCTGTGCAGTTCACTTAGTGGTGTCGACTTTCCCCTACGAGAGTTGTACAGATCACTGAACAATATCGCCTTTCCCCAAGAGTGCTAGGCATTTGGCATAGCGGCCTCGACCTTGATGCCGGGCACCAGGATGGTGTTGGAGTTGCACGCGGTGGCCGAGATGGACCGCCGGTCGTCTTCGTCGTCACCCACCACGCTCAATCTCTTGCTCTGCTCGGAGAAGCTTAGCTCACGCCGGCGCTCGGACAAGCTCAAGTGGCGATCGTGCTCGGTGTCCTCGTCGCTCTCGCCGTACAAGTCGAGTGTGTTGCCGAGTTGCCACGCCTTCATGTCGAGCAGCACGCCCAACGTCGCCAGCACTACCGGCACAGAGCCATGTCCACTGTGTTACAAACTGTAGTTCACATCTACTTGCTTCTTGTCCATTTTCAAGTATCTATAAACTTGTAAAAATTTAAAGTAATACACCCATAGCTAAAAAAAAGCCGCACCCATAAAGAATTTTCACATAACAAAGGAAAGTTGGTAAGCAACACCATAGCAGGTGATATTGAGTTTTTGTGTATTAAGCTGCTGTTGGCAATGTGCAACTGCAACCAGGAAAGTTAAAACCGTTATAATGTTGGCAATATGAACGGACGTAAGACGAAGCTGTTTTTCATGTAAGCAGTGTTCGCGTGGAGTGGGTGTAAGCGAGTAGCTAGCTTGCCTCGGGGACACATTCGACACTGGTTTAATTAAATTTTAGATTTCGTGAGAAGACGCTTCGTTGAACTATGGGATGCAAGGTTGACATTCTGTCTAACTTCACGTCAATTTGGAACATTGTAGTGGGAATATGATAAAATACAAGCATGCTGGGACAATCGTGAAGGGAATTCTCTTCGGTGATCCAGAATAACCATCAGAATGTAAGAATGTTTCGTTGTATGATATGAGCGAATTCAATAATCTGAGTCTATTTCCACAATCCATAAACATGCAACATCTTTCGTGACACCTATTTCCCCCGGTGTATTGCGAAGCGAAATGCAGAAACATATAAATAGCACCGTCTTCCATTGATACGTTGGCAATGTCAATTTCGTTTAATTTTGGCGATAACTTGGAGAAATGGTCGGCTAAGGAAAGAGGGGCCGAAGTGGTGTAGAGGTAAGACTGCCCGCTTCCCACCTAGGCGAATTAGGTTCGTTCCGGTGAGGTCTTCCGAGCGACAATTCCGCTGGTCGGTGGGTTTTCTCAGTGATCTACCGTTTCCCCCGCCCTTGCATTCGGCGCCGTTTCATACTCACACCACTTCACCCTCATCAACTATCAAGACCTCGATGTTAAAAGACGCCCAAATCTCTCCACTCCACGCTAAGAAAAGACGGTGCATTGTCTTTAACGAAAAATACAAAATACATGTAATTTCCTTGACACAGAGGATAGCTGTACTAAAGTATGGAGAGGCACAAATAGCGCACAAATACGGATCTCATAATTGAGCGACACACCGCCAGTATTGTTGTGTCATGGTGTGGGGATCCATCTCCTGTGATTCTCATTACTGCCTGGTAGTGATCAGGGGAACACTGAAGACACAGTGGAGTGTTCAGGATATTCCAATGGCTCACACGCTCCCCTTCATGGAAATCTCTACTGGAGCAACTTTCCAATCTGATAATGCTTGCTCTTACAGAGCAAGGGTGTCTCAGAACTGCTTACATTCTGTTGACACCCTCCCCTTGTCAGCTCCGTCTCCAGACATCTCGACTGAACAACTTGTACTGTGACAGTTGAGGCAAATTTCAGCATCAAAGTGCCTGCAGCATCTTCTGGAACGGCAGTTGGAATAACTATGTAACAATCGTATAAAGGACAACATAAGTTGGCTCTGTGACCTCATGTCGTAGGCTACTGCATCGTATCTCTGCGGCCACTTGTTATTAGCGAAAATATTTCAGGAATACTTGTACTCCAAGACATTAGAACTCAAATCCTATTTCGTAATTGAATGATTCTAACTGTCACTCATTGCATGTGTCTGTCCTCAAATAACGTACATTCAGTGTCGGAGATACCTAGTTCTTATTGTCCCAGTCAGATAAGGAACTCTCTCCCGGAAAATAGACATCAACAATAACCAAAGAAAAACTGCACGTATGCAGAAGGACATTGGAGTCTGACCTTTGCATGAATATTGACCCGAAAACAGGTTGCCATACTTATCGTTATATTTATCTACCCTACAGATGACGCAACAATGTATTAGAGGGATATTTCAACTGTACGTTTTTGCCGTAATATAATTATATTTGTTATTTGGTGCATTAAGTGATTTATTAATATCGTCCCCATAGAATGTGCAAAATTTAATTCCAATTAAAAATATTCTGGGTGCGGAAATGTTTATGTCAATGGTTGTACCAAATAATTTGTATTTCAATTAATATGGCGTAACAAATAATTATCAAATAACACATGTTATGACTTTCTTTCATGTATATTAATAAACACTAGATAAAAAGAAAAACAAATGGACAACTTTTAGATTTCACTTTTGAAGAAATTGAGAATTTTTAAATGTTAACTTATTTGAATGTTTCTTATTTTTGAGTAAAACTGATGAAATAACTAAAACAATATAATATTTATAATAGCAAAAACTATAAAATTTTACTTTTGTAATATATTTCTTCACTACGGTAACATTAAAACTTTCGGAAAATATAAAGGAACGAGAAATCAATTAATAACGTCAATTTTTAATATATTTATCTCTCGTTTCTACTGTTCTTAACACTATGGGGAAAACAAGATAACTCCTTTAGCCTGTTTTATCGTTGATAACGTAAGGAATTGTTGTAGACCCTAATGTTACTTTATTTCTATTTATTCGGATTGTAAAACGAAATAGCTTAATTCTGAGTTCTAAGCCTAGAATGTTGAATAATTCAATTTTTTCTAATGTTTGATGATACCAACTATTTAAAAACAAAATCAAAGTATAAATAATTCCTATATTTTTAATTCTACATGTTCTTCCATTACCACTGTTGTCAACACTTTGGAAATAAACACAAAATTAATAGTTTGGTTGAATTTAGAGAATGCCAAGTATAATGTGAGATTATATTTTGTTCTCCTTATTTTTCCACTCCTAATGAAGTCTTTAATACAAAAAAGAATAAACTCCTATAATATAGTGTTTATAATGTAAGAAGTTATTATTACTTTTTAAATCGAACTATTTTTCCAGCTTATGGAATTGACAACACTTGATAATTTATAAAATGTTGCTCGTATCTTGTAAATAAATGGTTTATAAACTTTCCAACTAATTGATCCAGCCCTATTAATATAGTGTAAAGTAAACATTACTGTTGATTTAAACCAGAACATAATGAAGTCATAGTGCAAACATACCTGCCGTCGCTGCATTCGTGTATAACCTATATTTGTCTTTGTTGTAGAGCCAGCAGTTGCCTTTGTCAGAACAGCTTGAGTCCCATATGAGGCATGTAGTATCTTAACAACAAAGAGAAAATAGTCTGGATTTATAACAAATAATTACAGATCCATACTTCTATTAACTATCCTCATTTTTACCTACAAGAGAAACAAAGTTAAAAGTGTATTGATGGTGAAACAAATGCTAATGAAATGCTTAACGTTATTGGGTATGTGATTAATTTTCATTCCATATATACTACGTTTATCTCTAAATTGTATAAAACAAAATCGCTAATCCGCGTCTGTCCGTGAATTCGCTTAGTACTTCTAAACTTCTTGGTGGATTTTGATGTGGTTTTTCAACATCCTTTAAAGAATGTCTTGATAAAGATTGTGGTGCACAATTTATTTTGATTTAATAAAAAAATAGTAGAGAAATGTCGAACCGTTTGTAATCAAGTCGTAAAAAACAGCATTTAGGGCTCTTGCATGGGTTGCGCTGACTAAACCATAACAGATACATCAAATTAGTTCACTACAGAATTGTAGCTCTCAAAAAGGTCTAGAAAAAGTCCGCTATATTATATGTTTATCTTTTAAGGATGACCCATTTTAACCATATTTGTCTTTCCAAGTATCGCTGTAATAACATAAAATGTTACAGGGCGAAGCCGGGTCGTTTCACTAGTGATGAATAAACTAATTAAAGTTGAGCGTTTCGGTCGACTATTAACAATGGACTCATGAGAGCCTCTGAGGGGGAAATGAGGTGAGGATGGAGCAGCGCCTAAATGCAAAGGCGGAGGAAACCGGGATTGACCCGTGAAAAACAACCAGCCAACAGTAACGTCCGTCACGTTTTCCAAATGCGAAAATCTGGCTGATTCCCCTTGGAATCGAGCCCAGTTAGCATTGGTGAGAGACGAGTCAATTGTACCCCGTACTGAGAATTGGTTTTGTTAAATCAAGCTAAGTTTGTTAGCAGTAACCAAATTGATTTTTTAGTATAGAGGAGGGAGATATTTTGTTGGTGAATCCAAGTTATTCGTTTCCCCCAAACAAAGCTTGGGTTGGTGCAACTAAAGATTTGTTTGGATGTGCGTACATTAAACAATTTCGGTGAATATAAAGAAAATTACTACACTGCACTGAGTTTTGAACCTAGATCTGCTGGCTCCAAGCATTAAGTCTTAGTAACCTCAGTTAAACTGACTTCCGGCGTTGACATTCCGATAGTACACAACGTGCGTAAATAAATATTTCATGTTTTTCAGCTTCACTTTTTAGTTTAAAGATGAACTTGTTTTATTAGGATGTTTATACCTTTGTTGAGCATCAATAAATGCACCAACAGATATTTTTACACTCCAGATTGTCAAGAAAGTACAAACAAACTATCTAGCGGGATTTTCGATCAACGGCAATAATATGAGTTGCCAAACAAATATATACCAACCCAATATTCAAACCAATGTTTTGATAATCATCCAATATATTTTTTCCCAACAGATGTATTTTGTTAATTCAAGAGTGTATTAAGTTAGATGAACTAACTTATTTTTGGTTAGTTTTCAAATTTTGTTTACTCAAAAAAATATTTTGTTTGGAAAGATATTTATATTTTTGGTCTTTTACAAACCAATATTTTTTTGGCTGTCCTCTCAGTTCGAGTCAATCAAGTATGCTATGATTTACTTACCAATTATGGCCCCGAAGATGATCGGTCCTGGTATAAATGCTAGAAGACTGACGGCCAGAAGTCCCATGCCTTGTGCAAGTGCTTTGTCTTTCTTCTTTACGCATCTGAAATATGTGCATTAAATATATTTTTTTATGACAATTTGGAACATATATTAGAATGAAACAGGCATTGCAACACACTACCTAGTTCAGTCCGGAATTACACGTCTCCGGACCCAGTGTACACAATTGCGTACATCATGTGCTTGTAGGAAATTTTTTATCTTTGCTGCCCACTGTAAAGTACAATGACCAGTGATCTTAACATAGGGATATGGTTCGCAACCGCCTTATTTGTATAGGTCATGATTGTTTCATATTACTATAGCTGAGCGTATGGAGTACAGTTCATTTAATGTGACAACCAAGCAAGTGTTGTGTATACTTAAGTAGAGAAGCATAGTAAATTTCTTGTCTGCAGCACCTGAAACTGTAAATTAAGGTGGGCCTTAAAGGGTTAAATTATATATTCAAGTGTTGCAGTCGTAAAATTTTTTGATGGGGGCTGGACTTGGGTCAAGCCGGCTTCTCGCCATTAGTGAACAATGTGTTGTGTTTTCGCTGACGCCAGCATTAACCATTCACAAATGAGAGATGCAGAAATTTCAACAAACCACATTACTCTGTATGAAGACGCTCAACACACCGGCCAGAGATTCTTTGTTAAGTACAGAGCCAACCATAAATATCATTTACGTACACAATATCTGCTCGATTGTGAACTCGGGGACTGAACGAGCTAAGGGCGTTGGATTCCAAAGACATGACTTAAAAACTCAAGTGATATTGTGGGTCTATGTAACAAAATAGCAGAGAAATGAGGCTCTGTATAGACAAATTTTAAATATGCAATAGATACAGCCATCATACGAAGTTAATTTGGAATTGATTGCATGGTTACGACGATAACTCATACTAAGCTAAGATGCCTAAGTTGCCGACATCTTAAAAATAAGTGTCTGACATTCTTAAAACAGCCATATTACATTTTCTGCTGCTGTACTACTTGTCTACTAAATTTTATAGATATCGTTCAATTGTTTATATATATATGATATAAAAATTTATTTATTTATGAAGCGCTATTTGACAAAAAACGGACAAAATATTCTTTGTTTAGATACAGATGATAGTTGTAATATCTACTGCAAGCATACAAATTCAGTTGGATTTTGATAATATAGTTTCGAAGATATAGTATTATTCGCTGAAATGTGTATATGACCACTATTTTGAAAATAATTTTTGGTCATGATTTAAACACGCTAATTTACATCAACCGCCGTAGTACTTCTTGTTTGCCAAATTTGGTAGGAATCTGTTAATTTTTTTACCGAGATGTGACAATATCTGCATTTAATCATATGGCGCTATCTTACATAATGGATCACAACAGTAGCTATATATCTGCATATATCAAACTTGAAATAATTACTACCACCACACAAAATTTGATCAAAATTGGTTAAGAGGTATGTTAGATATATGAAATTAACCTAAAATATTAGTAGGGCCACCATTTTGAGAATAAGCACTTAATAAAATTCAATTACTAAAGCTTAGTTGGCCTATCATATTGTTACATGTCAAATGGGATTATAAATAGGTTATAGATTTCAACATGTAATGTAAAATCTTTATTTATTTCCAAAATGGTGTACAAAAAAAATATCTATTTCTAAATTTCATGATTTGACAATGTAGTGCGCTCATACGAAAATTGGTATAAATCATATGAATGGTTCCCCGCGATATGACAGATCTCCCTAAATTTGAAAGTAAATGCCCAGCGTGGTTCAAAACTATAGAGCTCAGGTGTCCCAACTATGTTATTTATATACCAATATAAGTATAGGTATATATATATATATATNAGATATGTATATATATATATTTACAAACACGCACAGCCACACATACAGGAAAGTGATCACATAAATCTGTCTTTCCCTCAGAAGTAGGCTGAAAACTGTTAACTGCACATGGTATAATTTTATAGCTGAACTGGCCGCTATAATTTGCTGTATATTGCGTCTGAGTCTAAGATTTGCAGTTTCGTAATTATAACACGCTAAACAATGTTTGAACGGAATAATATCTTTCTGTCGCTGTCTCTTTTCTAAAAAAAACTTTCTGAAACATCGTAACACCTTTTTAACATACATGTATACTGCAAAATTAATAACACAAATGTTAATTATTTGGTACACATAATTAAATTCAGGGTACAATCTCCTGTTACAAACTCCGACTCCCTATCATCAATGGGACTAATCTGATGTGGTTTGAAAAACTACGCCTCATTTCTTCAAAATAAGTTTCCTGTTTTTGTTCCTGCAAATAGAATACTTATTCCTGAACATTAAAAAAAGATCTCATATCATGTTGAATAAAAAAATTATATTAAAAATTCTTGAGAAGAAAATGAAACGTTGAAATATATGTTTTATAGACTTTTTTCTAATAATGAGTTATGGCAGAAATAACTGCCAATAGGTAAATACATATGCATATATTTAAAATGCAGTAAATAACAAAAAAATTTAGCTAGAGATCTGATGTTTTTTTTACCTTGTGAATTATGCATTATAAAATAAAACAAAAATTGTTATGGAGATATGCGCCGTGATTTCTCCTGCCACATCACGAATTTAAGTTTCATTTAGTTTTGCAAATTTTGGTTGCCAACAAAGACAATACGTTTTGTTAGGGACAAAGGTTTCCTTAGAAGGCAAGGTCTCTTTGCTTGCCTGAAGCTGACGAGTCTGTTGCCGATCGTGCCTGTGCTGCTAAGCGCCGAGATGCTGAAGCCAACGAGGACGAAGTTGAAGAGGACGGAGTTGCAGTCGACGGGGCAAGGCCCGTTCTCGACCTCCAAGCTCGAGTTCGTCAAGAAGTCCGGCGGATCCACCCCGCACTGCATAGAGCTGACGTCACATCCGCCGGACAGCCTACTCGGAATGCAGCTGCAGTCCGTGAACCCCTGCGACACAACGACCCACTTACCATAGGTTGAACCACGAATGTGTGGCTCCCTGTTGCAGACCGCATTATTTGTACATTTATTACATTTATTATGTGCATCTCATCAAATGAGTCGCTTGTCTATTTGTACCCTTTAGTGCTTGCCCTTGGTGCCCCCAGTATGTAAGTGGCCATCAAATTGCTTCGCACAACACCGGAAACGCTTACTGTAATGTACAAAGTTCATTACCGGCTAGCTCTCAGCCAATATATTGCCACACTTTTAGTGTACCAATCAAATATTCCCCCCTAAAATAATAATACACGAACCATCTGGTTAATCTGAGGTACTTACATTCTTTGCTAATGTAATAGAACGTTGCAGAGATTCTTTTGAAAACTGCGGGCGGACTAATATTCGCCAGCAAAATCAAAGTAAGGTTACTGCAAGTTCCACACAACACATGTATACTCAAGTGACGTAATATTACACCAGTAGCACTCATAGTGTTAGGAACAAACACACAGGAGTGTTGGAACCATTTTCGGTTTAGGGTGGACCGGGTCTTGTGGAGAACATGGTGCCCTTTATTCAACCAAATGTACCCCTGTCCAAAATTTATTTTCAAGTAAATTGTCACTTTATTTACACGTGTTGCTCCCTATTTACACATTTTGACAGAAAATACTTATACAGGTATAGATATTACTAAATTAAATCAAAACATTTATTTAAATATGTAGTAACTAAAAAGGATGTAGGGCCAGCCGAATTTCAAGAAAAGATTTGATTGCCAGTGGTATTTCATAACACTTTAGCTCATTTCTACTTTCGTGATTGGATTATTTCCGTGTTACTGGTCTTAGGTGTCTGCTCATGAATCACATACGTACAGTGTCAGAGTCAGCTAATTATCATTGCTCTGACATGTAAGAAGATGTCTTCTCACAAATACACTTAGCTAATTAGCAAAAGAAAACTGCCGATGTGTGCACGTAGAGAGCTAAAAATTTAACTTGTACGATGATCTTTTCGGACAAATGGCCCCTCTACATCCCTTTTCAACACCCCAGAGAACACCTGATTATCGCAACAAGAATTCATGTGATATTACATATATTAAAAAAAAAAAAAATGAAAAATTCTCAGGTCTACTTTCTCGTGTGGATAGTTTTAACTGCTACACGTATTTTGTGTCTGTCTGAGTATCACAGACATTCTATGAAGAAGTAACCTGACTCAGACTGTCATCAAACAGGCTTCTTAGTTTATGACACTTTTAGTGCCGGGGGAAAGGCTAACCATTAGAATGTTTAAAAACTATGCCCGACCGTAGCTGGAAAATTATACTAAAATTTTTTTGTCTTTGGAAAAACTTGTGCAGTAGCTAAAACATTGTAACGCTACTGTTTTACAGGAGCTTAATTATAACACTACAGCAATTACCTCAAATACAAATGCATTTTCTGCTGTCCCGAAATAAGATAAAATGGTATGTTGACACATGTAGACCTCTAAAACATAAAAAAATAGTCTCAACTCCTAAAATTAAATTTTGGTATATGTTATGCCTGGAAAAGTTAAACACGAAATGTTGTGTAAACGTAAGTAAAGTTGGCAACGCTGAGACAAAAGAGAAGAGGCATTAAAGGCCCTTACATATCAGAAAACTTTAAAATTTTACGTAATATTTTCTTTCCTTTCGCGAAACCACCAATTCACAAAACAATTGTAAAGTCAATGTTCAGAGAATTCAAAAAAGGTTCTGCAAGCTTCGTAAAAATTTGTACCTTTTTATGTAAATCATTATCATATTACCTCAGAATACAATTTACTTGAGTTATTTTAATACAAACAACTAACTTGCTTAATTTATTTAAAAAATAACAGAATCATACTACCTCTTTAAATTATATTCGTTTTCCAGTAATTTAAATTAAAAGAGCTTGTTTTAACATACCGTGATGGAAACCGCCCTAAAATCAAATAACACACATTTAACAGATGGCTGATTTGCTTTCAATATATATTCAAATTTCCGTAATAGTGAAGTCAAGAGTGCTTGAATTTACTTTTGACAGTTCTGTTGCGTCAAGTTCCACAGGAAACAACGTGTCTTTAAGCAGACGTCAAGTCCAATCGTAAAGTGGAACATTAAAGTGTTCGCTTGGGTAAGGGCCTTAAGGGAGCTGGTACTCACTGTGGCAGTGGCATTGTGGCAGCTGACTTGGCAGGCCGAGTAGAACGTGGTACTGTCTGGAGGGTAGCACACAGGTTGGTACTTGGCCGCCTCGCAGTCACACTCGCTGTTGCACTTGTGTAAGGGCCTTAAGGGAGCTGGTACTCACCGTGGCAGTAACATTGTGGCAGCTGACTTGGCAGGCCGAGTAGAACGTGGTACTGTCTGAAGGGTAGCACACAGGCTGGTACTTGGCCGCCTCGCAGCCACACTCGCTGTTGCACTTGTGTAAGGGCCTTAAGGGAGCTTTTACTCCCCGTGGCAGTGGCATTGTGGCAGCCGACTTGGCAGGCCGAGTAGAACGTGTTACTTTCTGCAAGGTAGCACACAGGCTGGTACTTGGCCGCCTTGCAGCCACACTCGCTGTTGCACTTGTGTAAGGGCCTTAAGGGAGCTGGTACTCATCGTGGCAGTGGCATTGTGGCAGCCAACTTGGCAGGCCGAGTAGAATGTGGTACTGTCTGGAGGGTAGCACACAAGCTGGTACTATGCCGCCTCGCAGCCACACTCGCTCTTGTACTTGTGTAAGGGCCTTAAGGGAGCTGGTACTCACCGTGGCAGTGGCATTGTGGCAGCCGACTTAGCAGGCCGAGTAGAACGTGGTACTGTTGGGAGGGTAGCACACAGGCTGGTACTTGAGCGCCTCGCAGCCACACTCGCTGTTGCACTTGTGTAAGGGCCTTAAGGGAGCTGGTATTCACCGTGGCAGTAACATTGTGGCAGCTGACTTGGCAGGCCGAGTAGAACGTGGTACTGTCTGAAGGGTAGCACACAGGCTGGTACTTGACCGCCTCGCAGCCACACTCGCTGTTGCACTTGTGTAAGGGCCTTAAGGGAGCTGGTATTCACCGTGGCAGTAACATTGTGGCAGCTGACTTGGCAGGCCGAGTAGAACGTGGTACTGTCTGAAGGGTAGCACACAGGCTGGTACTTGGCCGCCTTGCAGCCACACTCGCTGTTACACTTGTGTAAGGGCCTTAAGGGAGCTGGTACTCCCCGTGGCAGTGGCATTGTGGCAGCCGACTTGGCAGGCCGAGTAGAACGTGTTACTTTCTGCAAGGTAGCACACAGGCTGGTACTTGGCCGCCTTGCAGCCACACTCGCTGTTGCACTTGTGTAAGGGCCTTAAGGGAGCTGGTATTCACCGTGGCAGTGGCATTGTAGCAGCCGTGAACCGTCCGGCTCATCTTGCACCATGACAGACCTCCCATCGTGTGTCGTTGGTACTTGGCCGCCTCGCAGCCTCACTCGCTTTTTCACTTGTGTAAGGGCCTTAAGGGAGCTGGTACTCACCGTTGCAGTGGCATTGTGGCAGCCAACTTGGCAGGCCGAGTAGAACGTGGTACTGTCTGGAGGATAGCACACAGGCTGGTACTCACCGTGGCAGTGGCATTGTGGCAGCCGACTTGGCAGGCCGAGTAGAACGTGGTACTGTTTGGAGGGTAGTACACAGGCTGGTACTTGGCCGCCTCGCAGCTACACTCGATGTTGCACTTGTGTAAGGGTCTTAAGGGAGCTGGTACTCACCGTGGCAGTGGCATTGTGGCAGCCGACTTGGCAGGCCGAGTAGAACGTGGTACTGTCTGGAAGGTAGCACACAGGTTGGAACTTGACCGCCTCGCAGCCACACTCGCTGTTGCACTTGTTCGTTATGCTCAGCCTGCAAGCAGTCCAACACTGTAGGTGATGCATTGTAAACTTAAGATCTTTCCACATCAATCTATCAAAAATATCACTGCTACTAACAGCCTGTTTCCCTGGCCCTATAATTCCGGCGATGCTCCTTATTCACCTCTCTTCACCATCGAAGGATCTTAATACCTCGATGTTAAAATCCGCCCAAATCTGTCCACCCCACACTATTTCTATCCTACTCCGATCCCATTGTATATTTTATCAATTATTCTTGAACCACTGATTTTATCTAAATGTTTGTATTACTATAAGAAGGGTCTGAAAATGTTCGCAAATTTATTTTACAAGTAGCTAGACTTCAAACGCATGTATTTTTCTTATATGTTTGCAATTGGATGATAGTTTATTTGACACGCCCAGTTGAACTCTGTGCCAATAACAGATCTTAAAAAAAAAACACTGAATCCTATTCTACCTGAAATGAGGCAAAACTCAATTTACACTGGGGCAACACCTAATGAACTCAAACCTGAGGCTCAAATATGCATACAACCAGGGAGTACAGCGTACAAGTCGTTCAAAACGCGAAATTTTCCTTTCCCTAACCATAGGCGTCCTTGAATGATATGTGACATCAATCGGCCGTCATCATCGCTGCTATTTTGTCTTTGAAGCCTTAGAATGGCTCATAATGCTGCATATTTTCGTTTAGAAAATGTTATATAGTTTCTTGAATCTTGTTTATCAACTTTTACTCAGATTTATTAAAACGCAGCATTAATGTAAAGTGTAGTGTCTTAATATAATAATATGTGTCCTTCTTAACTTTAAAATAATTGCATATATTTATTTCATACAAAGAAATAATATCATCCTAGTTTCTTTTCATTTCGAAAAATTCTTTTTCATTGTGTATGGATATAAAGGTTTTAAACCAAATGTACAAAATTTAATGCCATTTTTTAATACTGAGATAAAAAGGTATTTTCAAGTGGCCACTTTCATTATTAATTGAATTAACCTGAATGTGGGGAAAGACTTTCAAACTTTGAAGTAATAATTAAATTTCTTTCGAATTCAATCCATTGAAATTCGCGTGAACACTTTATTTATTCAATAAGTTGAATTAAATTGGTTAAATTCAACAAATCATTAGAGTATGCGAACTGGCCTTTAGAGTACGCAACAATTTCACGTCTTCATTTAACTGACATATGAATGATAGTGTTAGGCTCATGGCAGCGAAAATTTAAGTAATGGCAGAAGGATAAGGTGCGAGGAGAAAAGTATATATTAAGCAGAGCTTTCAAATGTGCTGTGTTAGCGGGGAAGGGCTTGTGCAATAGTGTAATATGTCAAAAGCTGTGTGTATTGGAAATGACCACCTTAGGGTCTGGTCATAATGGCGTACTGTTTGAATGATCGGTTCGCGTGTTATGTGGTGTCCTTGTTGCCCTGAGCAGAATATAACGGATGTATGTTTGCAGTTGCAACAAGATGTTTTACTCCGCTAACACATTATCCCTAGTATACTCGTTGACGTCTGAAATGTTGCAGAACAGGTGAAATCATTGTTGTTTCTGTGCATGTCCAGAACCTAGTACAACTATGAAATGCTATTGGTTGCTGACGGCACATTAGCTATTATAAAATTGGTTCCTTCTTATGCCATTGACCAACTGAAATACATTCCATAGGACCTATTAGTTGTTAATAAGTAATTCTTAAGAACTTTTCACACCATAAATTTCTTCTTTTACAATAACTGAAATTAAATAAATTAATGTGTACGTTAATGGGTTACTCTGGACTACACGAATTGTTCTCTTGCCAACTATATATTTGGTGGCAGGCAATAAATATTTATTCAATGACTTGATATGTTGGTGAGCAGAAAATGCTGGCGATATGTTAGAAAATTATGTTCTTCTGGCGTACAGCTTAAAACAAACGTTAATTGAGGCGTACAGGCGTTCCTGGAGTATGCACAATACGCACTATGCTTGAGGCGTATGACACTCCTGGGGAATGTGCAATATGCACTGTGTTTAATGCGTATGACGTTCTTGGAGTAGCATAATATACAATATGATTGAGGCATATGACGCTCCTGGTATATGCACAATATGCACTATGCTTGAGGCTTATAACACTTCTGGAGTATGCACAATATACACTATGCTTGAGGCTTATGACTCTCGTGGAGAACGAACAATATGCAATGTGTTTCAAGCGTATNAATGGCGTACTGTTTGCATGATCGGTTCGCGTGTTATGTGGTGTCCTTGTCGCCCTGAGCAGAATATAACGGATGTATGTTTGCAGTTGCAACAAGATGTTTTACTCCGCTAACACATTATCCCTAGTATACTCGTTGACGTCTGAAATGCTNATGTTTGCAGTTGCAACAAGATGTTTTACTCCGCTAACACATTATCCCTAGTATACTCGTTGACGTCTGAAATGCTGCAGAACAGGTGAAATCATTGTTGTTTCTGTGCATGTCCAGAACATAGTACAACTGTGAAATGCTATTGGTTGCTGACGGCACATTAGCTATTATAAAATTGGTTCCTTCTTATGCCATTGACCAACTGAAANTGAAATGCTATTGGTTGCTGACGGCACATTAGCTATTATAAAATTGGTTCCTTCTTATGCCATTGACCAACTGAAATACATTCCATAGGACCTATTAGTTGTTAATAAGTAATTCTTAAGAACTTTTCACACCATAAATTTCTTCTTTTACAATAACTGAAATTAAATAAATTAATGTGTACGTTAATGGGTTACTCTGGACTACACGAATTGTTCTCTTGCCAACTATATATTTGGTGGCAGGCAATAAATATTTATTCAATGACTTGATATGTTGGTGAGCAGAAAATGCTGGCGATATGTTATAAAATTATGTTCTTCTGGCGTACAGCTTAAAACAAACGTTAATTGAGGCGTACAGGCGTTCCTGGAGTATGCACAATACGCACTATGCTTGAGGCGTATGACACTCCTGGGGAATGTGCAATATGCACTGTGTTTAATGCGTAGNATGCACAATACGCACTATGCTTGAGGCGTATGACACTCCTGGGGAATGTGCAATATGCACTGTGTTTAATGCGTAGGACGTTCTTGGAGTAGCATAATATACAATATGATTGAGGCATATGACGCTCCTGGAATATGCACAATATGCACTATGCTTGAGGCTTATAACACTTCTGGAGGATGCACAATATACACTATGCTTGAGGCTTATGACTCTCGTGGAGAACGAACAATATGCAATGTGTTTCAAGCGTATNATGCACAATATACACTATGCTTGAGGCTTATGACTCTCGTGGAGAACGAACAATATGCAATGTGTTTCAAGCGTATGGCGCTCTTGGAGTATGGACAATATTCACTATGCTTGAGGCATATGATGCTCCTGGAGTATGCGTAATATGCACTATGATTAAGGCTCATGACACTTCTGGATTATGCACAATATGCACTATGTTTGATGGTATGATGCTAATGGAGTACGCACAATATGCACTGTACTTGAGGCATACGACGCTGTTGGAGTATGTATATTATGCACTAATTTTGAGGCGTATGACTCTCCTGGAGTATGGGCAGTATGCACTACGATTGAGGTGTATGAGACTTCTGGAGTATGTGCAATATGCACTATGCTTGAGGTGTATGGCACTCCTGGCGTAAACACAATATGCACTATGCTTGAGATGTATCATGATCCTGCAGTATGCGCAATTTGCAGAATGCTTGAGGCGTATGACGCTCCTGGAGTATGTGCAATATGTACTATGCTTGAGGTATTAGACACTCCTGGAATATGCAATATATGCTATATGCTTGAGGCGTATGACGCTCCTTGAGTATGGGCAGCATGCACTATGATTGAGGTGTATGACACTTCTGGAGTATGCACAATATGTACTATGCTTGAGGTGTATGACACCCCTGGAATATGCGTAATATGCTCTATGCTTGAGGCGTATGACGATCCTGGAGTAGTATGCACTATGATTGAGGTGTNTGCGTAATATGCTCTATGCTTGAGGCGTATGACGATCCTGGAGTAGTATGCACTATGATTGAGGTGTATGACACTCCTGGAATATGCGTAATATGCTCTATGCTTGAGGCGTATGACGATCCTGGAGTAGTATGCACTATGATTGAGGTGTNTGCGTAATATGCTCTATGCTTGAGGCGTATGACGATCCTGGAGTAGTATGCACTATGATTGAGGTGTATGACACTTCTGGAGTATGCACACTATTCACTATTCTTGAGGTGTAAGACACTTCTGGTGTTTGCACAATATGTACTATGCTTTAAGTTTATCACGCTCCTGAAGTATGTACAATGTGCACTATGTTTGAGGTGTGTGTCACTTCTGGAGTATGCACAATATGCACTATGCTTTATGTGTATCACACTCCTGGAGTATGCACAATATGCAGTATGCTTGAGGTGTATCATGCTCCAGGATTATGCACAATATGCACTATGCTTGATGTGTATGTCACTTCTGGAGTATGCACAATATGCGCTATGCTTGAGGTGTATGACATTTTTCGAGGGGGCAAAATATGCTCTATGCTTGAGGCGTATGACTCTCCTGGAGTTTGCACAAAATACACTATGCTTGAGTAGTATGACACTTCTGGAGTATGCACAATATGCACTATGCTTGATGTGTATCACACTCCTGGAGTATGCACAATATGCACTATGCTTGATGTGTATCACACAACTGGAGTATGCACAATATGCAGTATGCTTGAGGTGTATCATGCTCCAGGATTATGCACAATATGCACTATGCTTGATGTGTATGTCACTTCTGGAGTATGCACAATATGCGCTATGCTTGAGGTGTATGTCATTTCTCGAGTGGGCAATATATACTCTATGCTTGAGGCGTATGACGCTCCTGGAGTTTGCACAAAATACACTATGCTTGAGTAGTATGACACTTCTGGAGTATGCACAATATGCACTATGCTTGAGGTGTATGACACGCCTGGTCTATGTGCAATATGCACTGTGCTTGTGAGGTATGACGCGTGCTCGGAAACAAGGAGTACCTCATTTTGTTCGAGAGTTTACAGTCTTAAAACTACATAATTCGCTCTTGCAGTTGTAATTTGTTAGGGACATCGGATTTTTTCGCGAAAAGATTTCACAATTAGTTGAATTTCATAACACTTTAATTCAGATACAATTTCGTTATATAATGGTTTCCGTGTTACACGTCTTATGTGTCAGTCTGCGAATCTCAGGCGGAGAGTATTGAAGTTACCTAATTTTGATTGGCGAGTCAAGTAAGGAATATCTTCACGCCAAGACGCGTGGCCAATGAGCAAAGAAAATTGCCGGTACGGCTGTATATTATTAAAGAATGGCGTGTACCGAAATCTTTCGGCAAAATTCCAGCGTCCCTATAAATTATTCACAGACCATGCTCAATAAATGCGGGAATATCGTATTGACAATTCATTTCAATAATTCGTCTGTTCTTAAAAGATCGCTTACAAATACAAATAATACATAAATTTTCTATTTATTTCTGATGACAAAATAAAATTCTCTTTTAGTTGTAAAAATTTTGGAGTGTGTCATTTTCTTTAAGGTCATCTCCGTGTTATAGTTCTGTGTGCTGTGTAAATATTGTAGATAATGTGTAGATTTTGGGTATTTTTTGTTGAATAATCAGTGTATAAATATTTAACGCATGTTCAAAGGAATTGGGGTATTTTTATATTTTGTGTTTGAGTTGTTAATTTTTGTTCATAGAATTCTTTTATAAGAAGACAATAAAATCAATCAATTTTTGATATTATATTTTCTTCAATGTCACATTCTAAGATAGTTCTAACGTAAACAATGTAGACTAACCTAACCTAATTAACCTGACATGACTTAACATAGAGTTTTACATATTGGTAATGTTTTTAGTTGTGTTTCCTTTATGCCAAGAAAAAAGTGTCTTGGAGAAATAGAATGTATGGAACTGATGGTCGGAACAGAAGAATTAGTGGTTCAAAAACAATGAAGAAAAATATCAGGAAGTGTTTTACATTCTGGTGACTTAGTATATTACCTGGAGTTTTACCCCTGAAGCACGTTACATCTTCAGCTGTACGTCAGGAACACGAAAAAAGAACTTTCGCTATGAGCACACAACGAAATGTCTTCAGTACTCGTCAACCTATGTGTTGTTAAGAACCACAAAAGGTTCCCTACGGCAACTAAATATTGCTGTGGACAGTATTAATATTGAACAAATAGATAATGTAACAATGTAGAAATCTTTTCATTGAGTGTGGCATGGTAGGCAGATAAACATGTACTCACTTGCCAGTGGCTATGTCAAGACCCCGTAAGCCCTTGTCTTCGCAGCTGATGAATATGTAGAGGATGGAGCTGATTACGTGGACCAATCCCAGAAGTACGTTCCAACCCAGAAGGATCTTTGGTCGTGGCTTGAACTTGCCTATCAGGAAGCCGGAACTCAGCAATCCAAAGACCGACGCTATCGTAAGGGGGGTACCTGCAATTAAAAAAAAAACATATATTCCTTAATTTTATCAAGGGGCACTGTGGTGTAGTGGGTAGAATAATCGTCTCTCTCCTAGGCGAACCGGGTTCGATAGCCGGAGGAGTTTCTCCCGGAATTCCGCATGTGGTCGGCGGGTTTTCTCGGATATTCCTTGTTTCTCCCGCCTCTTCACACCGCCACAGTTTAATGCTCACTTTGCTTCACCCTCATCGGCTCTTATGACCTCGATGTTAAGAGCCTCCCAAATCTCTCAAACTTCAATTTACTTAAATTATATCTTCATGTTAAACACTTTAGTGCGGTACATATTTACATACAATAAAGACAAGATGGAGGTGAGTCGTTTATATCTACGACTGCATGGCCATCAGATCTATCAGTTGTATTCAGCTCTGTATTCACATTTACAACCTTCCTGTTGGTTCACTCTACACCGGAGACGCTTACTTTACTGTACAACGCCCATTACTAGCCGGTTCTCTGCCAATATAATGCCAAGTTCTAACTGCCCCAATCTTATATTCTTTCCTACCTACTAGTGGCCACATGTTTTTACACGGGTAGGTTTACGCGGACGCTAGACTTCAATATTTAATGTGCTCACTTGGAGCCTTCATTTTGGCTAACAGCCGCTTGGCTTGGTGTTTGTGTAAATACAGTCTGTTACATGAGTGAGCAAATCAGAATTATGTTTCTCCAATACTGACATTCCATGATTCGTGGACAGACAGATAAGACGCGAAACATTTCAAATGCTCCAATCACGAAAATGGTTCTAAACTGAAGTATTTTAGAACCCAGGTACCGCTAAGGATATTCTACTCTACACTTTATTCATTTTANCAAATCAGAATTATGTTTCTCCAATACTGACATTCCATGATTCGTGGACAGACAGATAAGACGCGAAACATTTCAAATGCTCCAATCACGAAAATGGTTCTAAACTGAAGTGTTTTAGAACCCAGGTACCGCTAAGGATATTCTACTATACACTTTATTCATTTGAAATAATTTTCACTTTGAGTGTCGCTAACGTATTACTACGTCACAGAGGGCCTTATGAAAACTGCTGTAGAAATAATATTTCTTAGCCTTTGTCATCAAAGAATGTGGATGTCGTCATGTCACGGGAAACTTTATATACACGATCACTTAAATACAAAGGACGTAATGTTATGTCGGTAGAACTCAAAGTGCTGAGCCAGAAGACACATCGATAGGGATACGTTATTTTCGTTAAAATCTTTCCAGAATGGCTCTTTTTCAGTTTCCTTCTTGCACTCGTATACCTTTGGTATTTCTCCGCACGTCTTCGTCAGGAGACAGTGTGGTATTTGTCTTGACAAAACTAAAATAGCTTCCTCCGGTATTGAACGTCTGTGATTCATGGGCAGGAAACTAAGACGCGTGACTTTGTTAAGGGCATTGGACAAGAAAAATGTTGTTGGTTTATATTTGTACTATATATTGTTCAACTTGTAGACATTATCTGTAATTAAATTTTCCTCATTTAACATTATTTATATCGCCTGTTTTCTTCAAAATGACATGCCAAATTCCAAATATTTATGTTTTTATAATGTACAAATAAAGTAAATCAAACTATTTGCAGAAAATTTAAGAAGGGCAACTGAAATACCATGTATTAATTAATTTCAATGTTTGTTTAGCAAAAGTCATTTTCTTAAGGTTTAGGGGCAATCAAAAATAAAAACCGTGAAATAATTTCCTTATTTTCAGAAGGTGTTTTAAACTGCATATACGTTACCTTGTAGAGTTTTGTAGACATTTTGAAGTAGCAATGGGCATCTTCTTTCAGTGTGAATTATCTAATTTCTATACGTTATTTGGTTTTCATAATTTGTACATTTTTGAAAGCGTGAAATTATGACTTTGACATTCATTAATGCTAAAACTATGCACTCAAAATAGTAATCACTAGAGAATCGGAAATTTCACGAATTCATTTCAGGTCAAGCTAGACTTCAAAAACATGTGCATTGTTATTTGCTTTTCAATTGGATACACATTTGTTACCCACGCCCTAGACGCAATTGAGTCAACAACTAATCAGCAAGAAAAACACGACCGAATCTCGTACTAAATAGCCTGGTGTTAGACTGGATCAACAGTCAATGAACAACTTTCTGAAGCTCGAGTACACAAAGGATTGTGGAGTCTAGCTTGTTGCCAAATTAATGCGCGAAATCACTGATAATTAGAGACCTCAACAATTCTTGGATTCATTTTGAAACAAGCTAGAATTCAAAACACGTGTGCTAATATAATTTTAGCATTTGGTCTATACAGCGTTTTACACCTCCTGGTGAACGTTGACCCAATCATCGCCTTCCACTGTGACAGCAGACAACAAATGAAAAGTTAATATCGGCATGTTTGTACTTAAAACTGTAGAGTATGGCCTGCAGGTCACTGAACTCGTGAATTTTTCAGGTCTCTACTGATAATGTCTAAAATTTGAAGGGTGTGTGGTACAAAATATAACACTTTTTCGTGGCCAACACCCTTAAATCATACATAACCACTGGAGACCTGTATAAAGCAGCATTATTTTGTGCTTTGTACTTAACCACATGGCGTTTGTACTTATTGTATGTCTTTTATTGGTCGATAACTTGCATGTTATGTCCCATGATCGCTTTGAACCACTAATAAAAGTNCCTGTATAAAGCAGCATTATTTTGTGCTTTGTACTTAACCACATGGCGTTTGTACTTATTGTATGTCTTTTATTGGCCGATAACTTGCATGTTATGTCCCATGATCGCTTCGAACCACTAATAAAAGTTCAGNCAATTTCCATTAAAGATACCTTGCTTGAAAAAAACGTGAAATAGTTGTCGGAAGCGAATGAAATAAGGAATTCTGATAGTCTCACTCAAGTAACAGACCTTCTTCCCATAAAGACAAGCGGTCAATAATCAAAGCAAGGCTGCAAGGGACCACAGAGGATATTGAAGTCTAACATCCGCGTTCGCGAAAAACCGGTGACCCTACTTATACGGGCTTCCGCAATNGGAATAGAGTACTGCCGGTTCCAAGTCCGGGGTCCGTCTGCATGGTTATTCCATGCAGATTGGTAAGCGGGAGGATGTTGCTGGTAAGTGAAATTATTACAAGTCATAAAACTTACACCCTCCCATGAATACTTACAAATCTGAACACTTACAAGTTATAAAACTGACACCATCACATGAATACTTACAAATCTGAACACTTGCAAGTTAAACCCCAACCATCCCTCATGAATACAAACGAAATGAAGTTATAAAACCCATGATTACTTCTTACAAGTTAAACACTGCCTCCTCCTGAATACACTATATGAACACTTCTTATTACACCTGATTAAAAACAAAGTGTTTTTACCGCCTAAGAAAATATAGATCTTATGGTGGGGGAAACTTACTTCTTAATACTTTATTGTTATTACGTCTGATTAAAAAAAATCCTGACAAGTGTGTGTGAGAAGACTGGGGTGGCGAGCGTTCACCCCTCCTGTAGCGAGCTCGGTAGGGGAGTTCCGCCTCGCTGCACGAGGGGAGTTTCGCATCGCTGCACGAGGGGTGAGGCTGGGCGCGCCCTCGCGCAAGCTACACTGCAACGTACGAAAAAAAATTACGTAACTTTTTACATAACTTTTTTTACTGTATGAAAAAATGGCTTTACATAACTTTTACATAACTTTTTACATAACTTTTTTACTGGCTGGCAAAATGGCGGACACTGGCTGCCGACATGCATGCCTCTACAATACATTATTTTTTAAAAAAATTTAATAAATTTTTACATAAGTTTTTAATTTACTGGCTCGCAAAATGGTGGACACTGGCTGCCAACATGGCCGCCATGCATGCCTCATACAATACATTATTTTTATAAAAAATTTAATAAATTTTTACATAAGTTTTAATTTACTGGCTGGAAAAATGGCGGACACTGGCTGCCAACATGGCCGCCATGCATGCCTCATACAATACATTATTTTTTTAAAAAAAAATTAATAAATTTTTACATAAGTTTTAATTTACTGGCTGGCAAAATGGCGGACACTGGCTGCCAACATGGCCGACATGCATGCCTCATACAATACATTATTTTTAAAAAAATTTAATAAAATTTTTACATAAGTTTTTACATAAGTTTTAATTTACTGGCTGGCAAAATGGCGGACACTGGCTGCCAACATGGTGGACACTGGCGGCCAACATGGCCGCCAACTGGCTGCCAACATGGCGGACACTGGCGGCCATGACACTTTTTTTCATGACTTTTTTATGCTCTTGCATTCATCTTTTGGCTCCGCGGCTCCGCCCATCGAACCTGTGTTCGAAGGAACATTATATAACTACTTCAGTGGTTCCGCAACCAATTTCCATTAAAGATACCTTGCTTGAAAAAAACGTGAAATAGTTGTCGGAAGCGAATGAAATAAGGAATTCTGACAGTCTCACTCAAGTAACAGACCTTCTTCCCATAAAGACAAGCGGTCAATAATCAAAGCAAGGCTGCAAGTGACCACAGAGGATATTGAAGTCTAACATCCGCGTTCGCGAAAAACCGGTGACCCTACTTATACGGGCTTCCGCAATNGACCACAGAGGATATTGAAGTCTAACATCCGCGTTCGCGAAAAACCGGTGACCCTACTTATACGGGCTTCCGCAATGGAATACGATTGAAGTTCATAGCGGTGAATTATGCGCTACACACGCTTACATGTCGTGACAGTGTGGTACCTGAGATCATGCTGGCGCCAGCTGCGGAGGTGTGGAACTGCGTCTCTACGTACTTCATGAAGAAGACCATTTTTCCCGAATAAGCCAATGCGTAGAACATGCCAGCGAAGATGTTGCACAACAGCAGCTTGTTTTGCAGCAGTCTCTTTAGCGACTCCAGAAATCCTGCAAGAATTATAAACTTATATAATGTTCTCCTATATAGTGCAGAATCTGCGGTAGCGTAGTAGCTATAGTGCCCGACTCCCACCAAGGCAGGATCTGTTCCCGACGGGATCACTCCTGGCCCTCCGCACTTGGTAATCCTGCCTAACGATGCCTCTGATCAGCAGGTTTTATCACAGATCCCCCGTTTCGCCAACTTTTTCATTCCGGCGCTGCTTCATTTCTACTTTGCTTCACCCTCATCACTGCCCGTCGTTGTCAGTTTTTAGTGATGTATCTTAGTTCAAGAGGTGATAACGATAACCTGCTGTATCTAGTTAGGAGGGGTAACCTTGACAACCTGCGTTGGGAGTCCTTACCACTTTCTCCAGTTAGTTGACCTTGAAAATCATTTATAGTTATTTTCCACCACTATCATAATGTTATTTATTTATTGCTTATTGTTGTTAGAAGACCTGACCTCGGCAGTCCTATACATATATTTTATTACNTCATAATGTTATTTATTTATTGCTTATTGTTGTTAGAAGACCTGACCTCGGCAGTCCTATACATATATTTTATTACAAAACCACAACTAGAGAAATAGTTAACAACATACATAATCGATGACAGGATACCGAGACGAATATTTGAAAATAAAAAAGACAAACTTACAATACTGAAGAACATAATGTACCAGCTCGGTCTGCCCTGAAATGGATGCACAAACAACACAAGAAACTATAGCAGACGAAAGAAAAAACTCGCATGTTATGAAGCTGATGGCGAAGTGACCGAGTCACACACACTCCTTACAATCGCTGCCCTGACGAGATAAGGACGCATGCGCATCTAGGATGGGGANAAGTGACCGAGTCACACACACTCCTTACAATCGCTGCCCTGACGAGATAAGGACGCATGCGCATCTAGGATGGGGAGTTAGGAGAAGCGGCAACATGCAAGGAGGAACTGCTTGGAGAAATGAATACCACTAGAGCGGCTCGTCGGCCAAGTGTTGAAACGGAAATTTCAAATTCGGCGTGGCGCACACTTCCTAGTAGAGGCACAGAAAAATTCATCTGATTCTCACCGCCGTCTCTATTTAGGAGAGCTGACCTGGACAACCAGGCGTATAGTTAATTCACGGTTACTTCCCAATTTTCAGAAGCCCTGCTAAAGTTCTACTTCCAGGATATTCCTCCGCCTGGTGAAAATAAGCTTAACTAAGACTAGAAAATTACACCAGTGGGACAACGCACCATTAGCATGCGCACTCAGTGTAATCATAGTTTCCTAAAGAACTATTTCTTCCTTTCAGCTGTTCACAATAAAGTGAGTACTTTAGAAATCCCTGCTTAAGATATACTTGTATGCACATAACTGTATCTAAATTTAACATTAGCATGTGCCTAATCTTTTTATTCACCTGCTTGTCAAGTAAAAATATGAAATTATTAGAAAAGTAAATATTTTACAATACTGCTAATTCTTACATTGGTAAATATTCAAAATACAGAAAGGAAAGCAAATTCTTCCAGTGCTAAAAAATGTTTTCTTAAAATTTTTTATTCAACTTTAAAACATGGAACTTATTCATCTCCTTCGTTGCCAACTTTACACTGCGCATGCTAGTCAGTGGACCAGTTAAAATACTTGCAGCAACGGGCAGTGACATTTGTCAATGATTGATTTCAAAAGTGCTCACTTTATACTGAACAGCATTAAGCCATTTCCATTACACTTATTTTCTCACTGTTTTTCCTCATATCAATTTTAAATAAAATATAAAAAATATAATTTCAATTTAACCCAAAATCTGATAATTTTATATTTACAGAGGTTTTATAATGTTTGTGTTGCATGGGATAATTAGGGAGACGACTAAACACATTAAAATGGGTAGTTCTTCGTAGGTTTAATACAAAAACTGTGAATAAACCGCGAACAGACCAGTTAGGGTCACCTGTTCATCGCAAAAAGATATACGCGGACACTACACTTCAATATCATATGTGCACACCTTCTGCATTCCTTTGGCTACTGGCTGTTTGTCTTTGTTTAAAGAGTGTATGTTGTATGAGTGAGCTAATCAGAATTTAGTTTCTCCGATAAGGACTGTCCGTGATTCGCGAACAGACAAATACAACGCGTGAGAATTCAAATGCTCCAATCACGAAAGTGGTTCTGAGCTATAATATTTGGAACACAACTTGTCCTTAAATAATTTCGCTAAAACAAGTACTTCTAACTACAATTAGTTAGGGGCCACAATGGCTGAACGGTTAGCCTGCTCGCCTCCCACATGGTCTATTGTCTCCGAATTTTCGCAAATGGGATTGTGCCGGACAATGCCGCAGATCAGGGGGTTTCCTCGGGATCTTCCGTTTCCCCAGNCGAATTTTCGCAAATGGGATTGTGCCGGACAATGCCGCAGATCAGGGGGTTTCCTCGGGATCTTCCGTTTCCCCAGATAATTCATTCCGGGGTTGATTCATCCTCACCTCACTTTACAATCATCGGCTCTCAAGATCTCGCTGTTAAGAGCCATCCAAATCTATGGACTCTCTTGACTATAGTCCATTCTCCATTTTTTCAAACTTTTTCAATCAAACCTATGAAAAATGAGACACTATATGACGTATTAGGTACCTTCCTAATTACTTTACGTGGCACAAGCGTTCATTACATTCGTTGGCATTAAAGAATCTTTTGTTTGGTTTAATGGAAAATGTATTTATATTTTATCTATAAATTATAGTAGTTATTTCATAAATACTATGAACTATAACAGCGAGAAAATTGGTATGTTGGTAATGCAAAGAAATAAATAGTTATTATGCAAAATACTGCAATGTGTGTAGAGTGCACTTCTCGTAATGATGGATATTAGTTCATCACTCCGACGACGTTCGGTCTTGATTTCCCTGCAGTTCCTTTCGCCTGCCTTTCTCTTTGGATCCCCCCCTTTCCAAGCATGCACGGTAGACAGTTACGCCCTATTGGCTACCGATGTGAAGCTATTGCTCGCCCATCCGCTGGGCTCTTGGATCTGTCACTTGAACTTTGCTAATGTTCCTTGTTATGGTGTGATCAGGCCTTAGCTGAACAGCTTGCCTGATCACACCTTCAAACATTAAACCTGGAAACGAGCGGGATTGCAACGCCACCATTTGGTCGTCGATCCTTTTACAGAAATCCCCACCACCGGTCACTGAGCGGGGCCGCAATACCACGCGCTTGATATAGGCCGGCATAACACCCGGAACGTGGCCTTTCGTCTTTAGTTAACCGTCACGCAGAATCAGCCTCCGGCTACAACAAGGTGATGACTTTCCAGTTAGTTTTAATTAAAATTGCCTGAATCATAATGTAATTAAATAAACATATTGGTATTCAATTTAAAGGTTCCCCGATCAAAAGACATTTAAATAGCAACTATATAATCTTCATGTAATAAAACCTCATCAGATACTGTTGTGCTCTACCGATTCTTGAGTCATTATTGAGCTACGTTCCTAAATACTTTAAAGTACGAGCTAGCTGAAAAGTTTAGTTCTTAACAATGGCGGAGGCTTGGTTCCTCCCTACTCTCTCGTTGCCTTGCATTAGCTTCTCTACAATCCACCTTCATTTCAATAAATTCCCCAGCCACCCACGCTAATTTCCGTAATTACAAAAGCAAATTTTCAGCCACGTCCNCACCTTCATTTCAATAAATTCCCCAGCCACCCACGCTAATTTCCGTAATTACAAAAGCAAATTTTCAGCCACGTCCACTTATAACACTCAAACTTTTAACCTTTAAGTAGCAGTATAATTATTATAATGTCATAATATCTACTTTTAAAATGCCTTAGATTTAAATATTGATTTACCTTTTTCAGCCTATTTCTGAACGCTTAAAGCAATTATTTGAAATCTAAATAACAATCGGTATTCAAAAGTTATGAATTTTTGTGTAAACCGCAAGTCCCTAGTTGTGTATATTCACATGTAAACAATTTATCTCTGCTATACCAAGCTAGTAATATAAAATAAAATGTAGATCACCTGTGTGCGCTGGATATAGTTATTTAAAATTTAACTATTACTGTGATAGTAATTCGTAATCCTGTAAACATTTTCAGTACAGTAACTTTCAACTCATGCTAATTTTAATAAACTCCATGCCTTACACCATATTGTATGTAGTTAGCTATTACTGTGCGCAGATAAAATAAATATATGTTTTATTCATTTATACCCTCAGTATACATACTATATATTTAAGAAACTTGTCATATAATACTTAGGAATAAAGTATGCGAGTTAACTATGACAAATTTAGTTTTCTGCAATAAAGCCCTTATTACGGTACGAGTTGCCATGTGGCAGGACGATATATCGTTCACCCGAGACGAAACATTGCAACATCAGCACTTCCTCGCGGCTCAAGTGCCGCTGGATGCGAAAAAAAAAAAAACGTGCTAGAGCATGCCACACAGTGGAAATTGCCGAGACGACACATTCCCTCATCAGCACTTCCTCGCAGCCACACTCGCCTTTAAACTTAAGTTTGTTCTAATTTAAGTTTCTCATACTGTCAATATTTTCATCTATTTCCAACAAACATGTGCTATAAGGAAACGGGGAGAAAGAATTAGGTTTGGTTTACGCATTTCTGTGATCCAAGGACTTAGCCAATCCTCGTGGCTTTCGGACGTGCTAGCGACACGCCCTGCCAGTCATACTGCATTGTTTGGTGCACAATCTTCTGAACCTGACTTGAGAAGGATATATTGTGTGCAATGTTAAGGGTATTTAACGAAATAGGAATAGTGCCTGAGACACGCACACTTCGACTGTGTTTGTCCGTTCACGGTTTACCCACATCCACCCAATTGTAAGGAGTACTTACGCTGGAGGTCACACCTTCGTTTCGCATGTGTCGCGGAGCAATCTTTGGGCCTCTGGCGGAGTTGTGATCCGACTAGAGGGGCCTATTTTCTGTCCTCTACTAGCCTTGACAGAGTTCAGACAGTAGGGGCGTAATTGGATTTTTGCTGTGGGTCTTTTCTCTACTACACAGTACTTTGAAAGTATACCACCAGAGANCAGTAGGGGCGTAATTGGATTTTTGCTGTGGGTCTTTTCTCTACTACACAGTACTTTGAAAGTATACCACCAGAGAGAGTACTTTAGTTTTGACCACCGGGAGTAAGTCATTGAGTGGATATTACCCCAACCCCTGTATGCCACCCTTTTGTGTGAAAGTAGAAGTGTAATTATTCTGCTATTATTTACTCATATATGTTCTTTTCCTCTCTACTATATTATTTTTGTATACTAAGTGTCGTTATGTTTCACTTATACTATGTGTTGATATCCCTCGGCTTTGTTAACATGCTATACGTTCTGCTCCTTTTCATTCCAATCTTAACTTTTTATTAATCAATGTAATTATACTATACTTCTGCTATATCTTGACGTCCAGCGTATATATTGAGATTTTAATAATTATGAGTTTATCCGCGCCCACAGCTAAATAAAATAATTTATTTTCTGAAAAAAAAACTAGTTAGAAAATAGGCATTACCTAAGAACTAGATTTACGAGTGAAACGTAACTATAAAATTGTAATGTGAGGTGGTACTCATATACCGCCCGTGAGCACAATTGACGACAGTTAAAAAAATTAATCATCTTCAACTCGTGTTAAAATACATAAACTTCCAATGTCGGAGACACCAATGTAAATATAATACAATCAGGAATTAAATAAACAATTTATTTTTGAATAACCATAATCTGCAATATTACTATTAGGGACCTATTAATTATTTAAGGAAATTTTTTTTATGAGATGTTTTGACAAACTGTGCAGGCATTCTGCTAATATATTTCATAGTAAGTATCAGAACAACGGTACCGCAAGCTTCATGTTCCACAGCAACCAGCAGTGATGTCACACCCCTCTGAACCGAAGTTCCTCTGGAGGTCGGGACTCGCAACGCCCACGTGAACACCAGTCCTGACGTCAGGCGCAACAACCTCAACACCGTGCTCACAGCCGGCAGCACTACCGCTGAACCCAGCTGGTGAGTCGTACGTTTATATATTTACAGGTAACAGGCTGTTCACATATTTTACATGCACCACTCACACCGCACCCTGCAGGTACCTAACAGTAACACACAACCAAATTTACTTTAAAAGTTTATAATTTTATATGAGAACTTTAAACTTTAACAAATCAATATTACTCGCAGGAGACCTGCAGTAGGTATCAGTATTTGCACATTATATAGTGCAACGGAAAAAAAAGGATAATACTGTACCGATTGTAAAAATATACACACACACACACACACATATATATATATTCTTTTTTTAAATGTTCCTACTCAATTAACAACTTATATATAAATTAATAAATTGTAAGAATACCCACCATAAAATAGAGACGTATCATTTACAATAATTTATATAACTGTAATTTAAGATATTAATTTTTATAGAAAACGAAACTTTTGTAAAATTCACCATATTCAATAGATATTATTATCTGATACTGAAACATATTTCTGGTATAAGAAGTAACATTTATTACTTTAACATTTTGTTTGTTATAAGTACAATCTGTTCCATTTCCCTCTTAAGTATTGAAACGTAGAAAAAAAGCAGCTGCAACATTTCTTTTCTTTTTACATTTTTGCAATTATTAATTAAATACTCTTCTATGTTCCGATACCATCCCATCAGTTTCCTAACCCAGTGACGTCACGTACCGTTTAGTATGTAACATTCTCTTAACACATCACTATTTTGTCAGTGCTGTAATGTGTATTTATTTCCAGCAAGTGTAATTTCTGTACAAACAAAAAAATAATAATTGCTGTAACAGGGAGAGCAGTTATCTTACCAAAATTTCACTTCTTTAAATTTTAAAATATTGTTTTATATTTTTATTGTGGTAAAAATTCATGACCCGTAGTGCTTAGGGACTCNACTTCTTTAAATTTTAAAATATTGTTTTATATTTTTATTGTGGTAAAAATTCATGACCCGTAGTGCTTAGGGACTCCCACCTCAAGTACGCGTTCGCGAACCGCCTGCGGGGCGTCCGCCGCGCTTGCGTGGAAGACAATTTGCACACCCAGCGGAAATGCAAGTGCAAGGCACGCAAGGCCGCTGTAATCACACAGCTCAGCGTTTGTTCGCCACACCTTTCCCGAGGGCTGCACGAAGGCAACTGGCAGTTCCTTAAACCTCAATTATCCGTCTACTTTAATTCCTTTCACAAAATTTTTCCTACGGTAGCGAAAGGACTTCAACCCGATCCATATTTCTGCTGCCACAACATGAACCACGCAACTCCCAGTCATCTTCATAATTCACACGGACTCTAGGGTGGGATGAGGTCATCTCGCTAGTGAACATTGAGGGAGATGTTAAAGGTGTGACCATGCCTTAGCTGAACAACTTGCCTGATCACACCTTCAATCACATAACCTGGAAACGAGCGGGATTGCAACACCACCACTTGGTCGTCGAACCTTGCGAAATAAGACAGTTGCAGAAATTTCCACCACCGGTCACTGAACGGGGTCGCAGAATCATTCGCTTGATATAGGCCGGCGTAACACTCGGAACGTGGTCTTTCGTCCTAAGTCCTTTGGGCAACCCGACCAGCGTAGCAGGCCAGGAAGATGAGTGTGTCCGGCCGGCGTTAACCGTCTCGCAGAATCAGCCTCCGGCTGCAACAAGGTGATGACTTTCCAGTTAGGTTTGATTAAAATTGCGTGAAGCATAATGTAATTAAATAATCATCTTGATATTAAATTTAAAGCTTCCGCGATCAATAGTAATTTTAATAGCAACTGTGTAATCTTCATGTAATAAAACCTCATCAGATAATGTTGTGCTCCACCGAATCATGATACATTATTGAGCTACGCCCCCAGCAACTTTCAGGTACGAATTGGCTGAAAAGCTAGTTCGTAACATCCTGTTCGGCCACTTACTGCTCCTGACCGCCTGTACTGTTGGGCGTTGTCGACTTGGGTCATCGCCACGTCAGTCAGCTCTGTGGTGATATCATAAAGTTACGTAAATTTCATACGGGATCCTAGGGAAATTCACAGATGGGTTGCTGTTTCTGCGTTTTTAATGTGTTTATTGATTGGTATTATGTTTGGGCAATTTTCAGTTTGCATTCTTAATTTTGTTTTGGTCGCCCAGTCGAAATTCTATTTGGTGTAACTTTGCTCGGTAAATGTGTGTCGATCCCAGTAGAGTAACACGTGTGTGTTTAGCATATTTTAATAATTTATAATTTAAATGTAAAATTCTCCATGGCTATTTGTGTGCAAGTTGCCTGATAGTTGTTCGTTTGAACTAGTAAATTTTGACCTCACCTGTTGGCGCTGTTTAATAACAAAGGTTTTTGGTAACCCACCTGCAAACACTTGCGAACACTTAGATTTTTGCTGTGCCTCTTTGATTTTCAATTAATGTTTTTACATGCTAGTACATTTATTTTCGTTAGGTATACACTTCAACGTAGTACCTTC
Organism: Clitarchus hookeri; assembly: GCA_002778355.1. NCBI lineage: Eukaryota > Metazoa > Arthropoda > Insecta > Phasmatodea > Phasmatidae > Clitarchus > Clitarchus hookeri. The sequence continues at coordinate 175,695 of NQII01001735.1, forward strand.
ACAGATATTCGCTACATTTTTATGGAAATATTTAGGACTGTAAGAAGAGATAATATTGCAAATGTAATCTCGGTTTTTACGTGTATCCCAAGTCTGTTCATTCATTTTTTTGTATACATATTTCCAGCGTGTTTAAGGAGATATTTGGGTTTTCTATAAAAGTTTTAATGTTTTTGTGTNATTTTTTTGTATACATATTTCCAGCGTGTTTAAGGAGATATTTGGGTTTTCTATAAAAGTTTTAATGTTTTTGTGTAATTTTATTTTCATGAGGCTTTGATAGTTTCCTTCCTAGTGCCCTCGTAGATATTATTTGCGTAATTTTAAGACAATATTTTAAACTCATTTTGGTAAGTAAATGTGATGTAAGATATTGGGTCGCAGTTTGTAACTTTACGTTAAGCCGATTAATATTCTTTAAATTTTGCAGGGTATATTATAAATGTGATTTAAATTGAAATATTTTCTATTCATTATTATAGTGTGTAAAATAGCTAAGTTCATATATAGATTTTTTGAGACGTCGGTAGAATTTTTGTAAAACATTTTCAAGTCGAGTAACGTAGAAGTAAAGTAGATCTCCTTATAGTGATGCAACCTGCAAAACTCTAAATGCAATCCTTTTTAAAAAGTACTGGAAAGACTTCTTAAATCGTAAGAAAAATATGGCTTGAAATTCATATGAAAGATAAATATTAAATTTTTATTCTGTGTAAAATATGTCTGAACAGGAAGTCTCTATTATAAGTTATATTAACTAATTAATTACGAAAATTTCCGTTCCTACCCTAGAATGGGCGTATTTCTTATTTGGATAAATAACAAAATTTATTTTATTAAAAAATACCTCATTTAACTAGGTTAGCAGTTTTTTCTATGTTTCTGCATGAGAAAATAGTCGCATAACATTTTATGTGTGCTAAAAGTTAAGTTTATGAAAAATATTACAATGCATATTACACATAATGACTAGATTCTTTATTTTTAAAATTATAAACAATCTCAAATGCAGCATTTTTTNTTACAATGCATATTACACATAATGACTAGATTCTTTATTTTTAAAATTATAAACAATCTCAAATGCAGCATTTTTTTGCACAAAGTCAAATAAATTAATGTATAATTTCATATAAATCAGTATCAGTAACGATAACATGTCAAATAACCGTATAATCTTGGAAATACAAAAAACACTCTCTAATACACCTAGGAAGATGCTGCCTTCGTAGTGCAATTGTTGAAAATGGNAATCTTGGAAATACAAAAAACACTCTCTAATACACCTAGGAAGATGCTGCCTTCGTAGTGCAATTGTTGAAAATGGAACTACATGAAGATGTCGAAATATGAATAAACAGGCAGGGCGAGGTGACGATGTGTGCGATAACAAGCCTGGTAATGGGATGTGAACAGTTGGAAGAGGACTGAGCACCTGCCTACCAGCAGAGGCAGAAAGGACATGCGTCAGCCTGTGTCTCTGGGTATCGCCACGAGCATTTGATGCTGTCTGTAAAAATGGCAGTGCTGCAAGTATGCGATCATGAGCAACCGACCATTGCGGTTCTGTTTTATTATGCCTGTTTCTTTGCAGCCAAAAAATAATATCCTTTTATTATGTAAATCGCACGCATTTCACTTATCTCAGTTTCAAACTGAAATTTTNTGCAGCCAAAAAATAATATCCTTTTATTATGTAAATCGCACGCATTTCACTTATCTCAGTTTCAAACTGAAATTTAAATATGTAATTACTGTAAACTTTCAATTATGGAGGTTGCCATGCGTTAAACGCAATAACAAGTATGTACTACAGACAAAAAAAATTTTATGCATGTAATTGTATATACAATGGCATTTTAAAGGAATGGTTATGTATAAAACCGATGAAAATGTCATTGAAAAGAAATAATATTTTGTGAATGGTTGATAAAATATTCATCTTATCGTGCACGCATTTTATTAATAAAAAAAAATTATCTTTACTTCTTCCTCGAACTCGCATTTCTTCATAGAGCAGCAACTCACTGCACAACTAATGTATAGCATACCAAACTATACTAGAGCTTTCATAATTTAAAAGAATATAAGATGTATTTCTTTTATTGATTGTATTTAATGTGATAGAGTAATATACATATTTTATTAAAGTGATAGTTTTATTGCCTGAAAGTATATAAATGTTTTATATAACTGATTTGAAAATGTTTGGGTGAAAATTATATTTTTTATTTGTAATATAGCATAATTTATAATAACTTCAAGTATCCTCCTTTTGTGTAAGATTATAGACTTCTAAATTAAGTATTTTGGAGAATATGAAGTGACCAAACACGTATATACTCTGTTAAAAGAGAAACTACATACGCTTTATTTTAATATATTTAAAAGGCCATGTGTGATCTCTCAACGTCAGGAACTGGGAAGTAGAATAAAAATTGGTTGTGTGCTATAATAACAAGAAATTAAAATTATGCTCTTCGAAGCAATCAATTCGTTATTTACATTTAAAATATGAGTAGCTCTTTTATTCATAATCTTTCCCTGAACCTGTGATATTTACCTGTGACAAGTAAAATATGAATTCACATTTTTAACTTAGAAGCAGCAAATTCTTTATTGACATTTAAAAAATGAATCGCTCTTTGAGTCATAATCTATCTCTAAACTTGTGGCATTTTTCTATGACAAATAAAATATGAATTCACATTTTAAAATATATGTTTTATAATTACAAATTTTTACCTTTATATAGGTAGTTACACGTATTTCATAAATTCCTTTAATTGTGACCATAAATTTTAGTTTCGTAAACTTTTTGTGGAATTGATGACAGCGTACGTGGGTATTTCTGTAATTGCCAAAAATTTAAAAAAATTATATTTAAAAAATGTTAATTGATGGTTTTCTGCACTATACTAAATGTTTTCAATGTAATATAACTCAGTAAAACCATTTACAAAGAGTTATAATTTCCTCAATAATAGCGGAGAAACTAAGGAACACAGTCGGTCTGTGCCCTACACATTGCAAAATTGTTATTACTTATAGCCATAAGGTTTNCATTGCAAAATTGTTATTACTTATAGCCATAAGGTTTATAGGAAATTCTACATTTTGTAATTTACAGTTTATTCTATTTCACGAACGAGTGCACCTTTCTGATAGGCANAACCATTTACAAAGAGTTATAATTTCCTCAATAATAGCGGAGAAACTAAGGAACACAGTCGGTCTGTGCCCTACAAATTTCAAAATTGTTATTACTTATAGCCATACGGTTTATAGGAAATTCTACATTTTGTAATTTACAGTTTATTCTATTTCACGAACGAGTGCACCTTTCTGNGGTTTATAGGAAATTCTACATTTTGTAATTTACAGTTTATTCTATTTCACGAACGAGTGCACCTTTCTGATAGGCAATGTCTAGTGACGAATTATAAATGATATGAACAACATTCCACCTAGAACAACTTAAATCAGCCGATGCACATCACCTCAACTGCATTAAATATAACTCCTTGAAACATTTTACATACTTAAATAGGTAAGATACACTACTTCTAGATGCATTTCACCACTAATAAAGGCCTCCTCTCGAATTTCTAACCTAACATTCAACAATTTGCCGTCAGGGTGACGTCATCGCATAAATAACTCCTGCTCCTGGTCTCGTTGCAATCAGTGCATGAGATTGGCCGGAAGTAGAATGACGCAGGCGCCACACAGATCTGACTTCTTGTAGGGATATGGACTTCTTGTTTGCTCATACTGCGCATTGTAGAGATATTGGAATGTGGCCAGTTGAGTACGCATATTGCGGATCACAGCCACAGGCGCCATTCCGGCTGTGGTACGGTAACAGATTTAATGTGTGAAGGTTAGCATGTAGGAAATAGACGAACTACTGTTTTATACCAAGAAAACCAAAAAAATTCGTATGGAAACAATGACAACAATCAATAATTTTGTTTCCATTTTGTATTAAATGTTTGATAATATCTTTCAAAACATTCGAAATAAAAAACTTATTTTATTTCGTTATCTTAAGTTTTACGTAATAGTGGTTACAATTCCGAACTGATCACCGGTCAGGTGCTCAGTTCGGGATTATAACCCATATTATTTATTTAAATTCTTAGTACCTTACGGAAGCTTCACAAAGTATCTCGCAAGTGTATTAATTGTATTATCAGCATTACATGTACTATGTGTTAATTTTTAGACAAATTCTACTGTCTTCAGCTAACACACCCTCTGCTTTTATTGTACAGTACTGGCCCACAAAGTTATTAGAGTATAATCAAATATTTTGTTTTGTACAGTCTTATTGGTTCATTCTCTAATGTAGTTGTATTTTAATGAACGACAAAATGAGTAATATACTTTTTTCATTTCACATTAAAATACTTTCGAACCAGGCGAATGACATTTTCCAAACAGCGAGAAAATTACAACTCATTATTTAGGCCCATTTACTTCCTGTTTACAAGCAAAATTTTTTTTCGTACATTCAAAATTCAAGACAAGTTCAAATGCTTCGATATAACTATTTAAAAAAGTCCTCTGTCTTATTTCAAAACTTTGAAAGACTGAAAATGTTTCATCTGATTCAGTACCTTATTTGGTGTTGTCAGATCGCTATGTCAGGAATGTTATTGGTTGGAAACATACATGCACACATTGTCTACGTACGTTTAGATGCAGTCATACGTTAATGTAGGTAAACACTGGTATCGCTCACACATGACACACACAACAGTACACATAAGAATACACATACCACATTTCAAGAAAGGTGAGGTATGCGAAGAAATTTATTATGAGACAAAAATACTGCTTCTTCCTGCGCGTTGTATAACTGAAGATCACTTTCAGTTAATGCGTTTTTCGTAGCCAATCATTACCTCTCTCACTAGTAGTACCAAGCGTTTTCGAGCACGAATTACTTAACAATGCCTTCCACAAAGCTTTTCCAAATTTCATTTAAAATTTTTTTTAAAAATGTAAAAGAAAAAAAATCTGTTTTCGCTGGAAATTGAAAACGTAACTTAGTTGATTTATAAGTCACCTGATTTGTGTAATTTTTTTTATTTTCTGGTTACAAAGGTTTTGTAATGCTATTTCTTTTAAATCGTTTACGTAAATAACCTCCTGCTTTTCTTTTGACTTAAAAGTAACTTACTGAACAAATATGTTAACATACTTGTTAATTGTTTCTTATAAATAAAAAAATTATTTTCAAGTCTGACGTATTTTTTATGGTATAACGGCTTGATTTGCACTTCTGCAAATATGTACATTGTAAATTATAAACCATTAAATTAGTTACACATTACTATGCCTGGGGCAAATAAATTAATCTTTTAAAATTAGAGGTAAACGAAAATTACGAGAAATACTATTAATTTATAAGTCTTTTGTTTGTTGCCGAAGTTGACGCAGCAGTCCTGTCTTACTTACACACTTTTAAACCCCAATATATACTTTACATTTTTAGTGCACAAAGAAAAACTAAGGGTTACGTACACTTAATGAAATACATAAAGCTCCATAAGTTTGTAGTGGAAATTTTCATAACCTTATGTTAATGCTATTTTACTCTTACATTTACAGATTTAAAATATGGCAGTTAATATATGTAAGTTCAAGCTAACACAATAAACATAAGTTTCTAGTTAAATATCCCTAGCAATTTAAAGTGTAACACTTGCAGGTTTCAGAATGAATATTTTTTTTTTCACGATTTTGCTCAGTAGGGCGCTATCGTCACATATAGAGTCCATCAAATAAAATCATTCGTTGCTACAAAAATTTTTGTAGAAATTGTATGTAAAATGTATATCAAAATATTACCAAAATTCTTATTAACACAATGTTATAAGTGCTACCGCATCAGAATATAATAAGACTAAAACACACGGCTGTTTTTTTTTTAAAACATGTTTACTATATTTCTAAACAATTTTTTGCTAACATTATATCATTACGGAACAATATATTTGATGCAAACATTATGCACTGACATCGTGAAAAATAACAGAATTTTTGGTCAATTTCCCGGAAATAAGCAATGCCAATATACGTTTCATTATCGCATGAAAATGCATTCGCATTCGTTCGCGTTTGCTCAACAGGAACTTACTTGCCATTTGACACATTAAAATTTCGGGCAAAAAATGAATCGGTGGATATAAACAAATATAAATTTTTATTGCCATTAATTTATATACTAGTAAAAACAGTGAATCTTAAATGGTCCCTATCTATGAAATCAAGAGTGAAAGGTTTACAAAACTGTGTTATTGCTTTCCCAATGTGCCCATCTTCCATATTGGCATGTGTGTTGTCATTCTCATGGGCGGAGTACAGCTAACCCAAGACCACGAGAGGAGAAGGTTGGACCGTCTCGCCTGTTTCGAGTAACGGTACTCCGGAGGGTAGCATGCGACTTCTCTGCGGCAGAGCACTCCCCCGAATCTAGGACCACCCGTGTGACATTTATTGCTAGTTTAGGACCGCGGTTTAACCCAAACTGGGGCCCAATTATTTACACTATCTGAATTATTCCTCTAGAGGATAGACGTCATTCCACTATCGAAATGCCTTGAGCCTATTTTTTAAAACTCGAAAGCTGAATTGTATATCAGAATCGATCCATGAAGTGTCGAAATAAATCCGACAGCTAGGCAGCTGCCGGAAACGCCATTCCTCTACATATTTGTGAATAATACTTTGTATGATATAGGAAACTTGAAAATACACTCGCGCGTGGTTTAATATAAATATAACTAATAAAGGACAGTAATACTGTTACCAAATATCAATATTATCAATGCGTTTAAATTTATATGAAAAAGTTATGTAAACAAAGTTCAGTTGGTTGTTGAAAACTGATAAAATTGTTAGAATATCATGTGAAATATCATACAAAATTCCTGAAACATTAAGTACGTGACGAAATAAATTTTGCATGACAAACTGTAGTTGTGAAACGTAGTTAGTACTGTGAATCGAAATGTACAATATATGTTTTAGACAAGCAAACATTTATTAAAAATGTTTTGTAGTTTACAGCCATAGCCGGAATGTTTGAAAGAATTTTGAAATCGTATATGTACCCCAGAAAAATTTAAATTGTTAGTGTTCCTTTTTAATTTGCATTTTATCATTTGTTGCATCATGGTAAAGCGTTTTACTGTTCTTTTGTGAATAAAGTTACGATAATGTTATTAAAATATAAACATTCTTAATTATATTCTTTATTAATACTAAAGCTATATCTGGCGGCAATATGATTTAACTTTTTAACATGTTCTTCCACAGGCTAAGTTATTTTATTAGCAAATGTAAGCGTTATTACGTCAATACAAGTTCTTTTAAGAAAAAAAAATTCGGCATGAAAAAAAATAGTTCCTCTGGATTACCAATGTCTGAATTCATTATCTATAGTATATCAGTTAATGGTTTCAACGCCACTGTTCATTGTTTATTTTTTAAGGTAGTTGCAATTACTTATCGCGGATTATCTACAAATAAATAAAATATATATTAATGTATTTTACTGCAAATTTTCTTCTACAACAAATTTAAAGTGATTGATTCACTTTCGCTGACGTCACAAGAAATCCAACGATTCCCAGGTGTAAAATCGATTCTTCTTAAAACCTATACATTTTATTTCGACACTTACTAGTCATCTCAAAAATGTATATTTTGGCATCGCAACACTCGTTACCGGAATGGAAGTGTCGGAGCAATCCGGTAGAGAAATTGTTCCGATATATAAAAAAAAAATTGGGCCTCTATTTTGTTGTCAACACATAATTATACCTGAGTGTTTTTATATTATTTAGTATTCTGTTTGCATTTCCAATGCCATATCTGTGTTACAATTATAACGCTCATACAAAAAGGAAAATCGCTATTTTATTGTTGTTGTGAAACACAATCATGCATTAAAGTGGATTTTTCTTTGTCACTCGTCGTTGTCATAGATCTAACTGCATATGCCCACAAATGTGTGTAAACATAATATGAGTGTATTTGTTTTATTAGGTCTGACTAACATTTATCAGTTTTCTTTAGCTAATTCCAGGAGGATATTCTGCGAAATGATTCCATGAATATGAAATGCGATGTACATCTAACTTATTGTTGCATAAGCTAATGACAATTTTATATTTATATAAATCTCTTTCATGACAGGAATATAAATATATTAAAGAGAGGAATATGTTTGATATATATTATTAAAAATTAGCTGTACCAAAGTGCAAACGAGTATTAGATACAAGTTTTACCCTTAGCTGTAGTCTCGACTGGCCTGTCGCTCGGCCGTAGTGACGTCAGCGCACACCACTCGATGTGCCGTTACTCAAACCGGCTCGCTCGGGCCAACCTCCCTTTACAAGAGGGCTCGCTGCTTGCCCTCAAACATATTGTTTTTTTTTTAAAGAGAGTAATCTGCTAGAGGCGACGAGTCTTTAGAAAGCCGGGCCGNTCAAACCGGCTCGCTCGGGCCAACCTCCCTTTACAAGAGGGCTCGCTGCTTGCCCTCAAACATATTGTTTTTTTTTAAAGAGAGTAATCTGCTAGAGGCGACGAGTCTTTAGAAAGCCGGGCCGATGATCTGGCTTGCTCACTGGTACTCCTTGGATATGAGAATGGATGACAAGCTCTCTGAGACATTGTTGATGAGGGGGGGATTGAATNTGCTCACTGGTACTCCTTGGATATGAGAATGGATGACAAGCTCTCTGAGACATTGTTGATGAGGGGGGGATTGAATACAACTGTGGTGCCATTTAGCGGATGGTTTGGAAGTAATTACAAATCAGTTGGCATTGCGCTCTGGGCGACAGAGAATCACACCACCTCCCACTTGACTTTTACCTTAAATTGCCTACAAAGTATATGTCTTCCTTCATGACCTGTGTTTGAACTCCCACAATATGATTAGACTGAGTGTGCGTGATTGCGGTGTGTTGTCCCTTTGGTGTAATTTTTAATACTCAGATAAGCTTTGGTTGCATGGGGTGTAGGAATATCCTGGAAGTAGAACTCAAGCAAGGCCTCAGAATAGTTGCAAGTATCCGTGATAGCACTGCATATAAAGTTTCGACGGCTACGAAGAGAGCTGACCTTCGTCGAGTTGGGACAGCCGTCGGGAGGCCGCCTCGTCGTCGTCCTCTGGGGAGACGTCTGTGGTGAATGGCTCGGCCTCCGGCGACAGAAGGCCGCCGTTCTTGTCGGACATCTCTTGCGCCACCGCGGCCACCTTGGTTCTCTTGCTGGGCAGCTGCATGGGGAACCACGCCATGAGGAAGCCCAGCACCAGCATTATGGATCCCAGCACCAGCCAACCTGTGCCGAGCAAANCAGCATTATGGATCCCAGCACCAGCCAACCTGTGCCGAGCAAACATAGCTCTTATAGACACAGTCCCGAGTACTCCCCATTATTACAAATAATAAGCTTGTTTTACAACTTACATTATTGAGAGAAGTGAACATTAAATTACTATTTTTTGTTCTTGTAGAAAGCATATCTCACGAATATTTTACAAAAGAGGGGGAAGATGGGAACATCCCAAAATATAATTCACGAAAAAAAGCAACACCTTGCCCGCACGAGGACTAGAACCCACATCTCATGCATTACTAATCCCACACACTTTACCACAAGACCAACTCATCTGACAAACCTTACCATTATTTATGTTATAAATAAATGAAGTAAATACGTCCAATATGTTAGAGAAGTTAATTGGGTTAATAAGAATCTATTACTCGCTTATTAAAGGTTCAATGTAGGTATGAAACATCGACATTAACTGTTAATGAGTATATAATGCGGTCATGTATTTTTAAAACGGACATTGTTTTATTGCTATAATGTATTCACGGTAACTTCTAGATTTTCTGAAACCCTGCTAAATATCTACTTTCAGGGAGCCGATTATGTATCCTTCCGCAGTATGTAAACAAAACNACATAGCTCTTATAGACACAGTCCCGAGTACTCCCCATTATTACAAATAATAAGCTTGTTTTACAACTTACATTACTGAGAGAAGTGAACATTAAATTACTATTTTTTGTTCTTGTAGAAAGCATATCTCACGAATATTTTACAAAAGAGGGGGAAGATGGGAACATCCCAAAATATAATTCACGAAAAAAAGCAACACCTTGCCCGCACGAGGACTAGAACCCACATCTCATGCATTACTAATCCCACACACTTAACCACAAGACCAACTCATCTGACAAACCTTACCATTATTTATGTTATAAATAAATGAAGTAAATACGTCCAATATGTTAGAGAAGTTAATTGGGTTAAGAAGAATCTATTACTCGCTTATTAAAGGTTCAATGTAGGTATGAAACATCGACATTAACAGTTAATGAGTATATAATGCGGTCATGTATTTTTAAAACGGACATTGTTTTATTGCTATTATTTACGTTGTTTTATGGGCTTTATGTTATTCAATTTTGAATGCATTTATTTTTGCGCAAAACTATACTTTACAAAACCACTAGTTTTTGCATAAATATTTTTATACTGTTTTACGTTTTGCAGTGTCTGTCATTTTGCTTGAGATCGTGGACACGGTTCAGTGTTTGCATGAGAACTGTTTCTTACTAGGCGTTACAAACACACTTGTTTTCTCACTATTTTTTCCCATATAACTCATACATTAACCATTGTATTTTATAAATAAATTACAAACAATATTTCAATATAAATTAAAAGAGCATTTTATGATAACATAATTAATAAACGCTTCTGATACCTGGAATATTTAGAAAATATTTAAACACGAGATTCATGGGTGATTTATTTCAAAGACTTGATTCAAAAAGGGTGAAAATACCGTTAATAGTCTATGCATTGAATTCGCACGCACGTGTCAGACAAAAAAATGTCCTAAATCACTATACCTGAAACAAACAATTAATATGTAAAGTAAGAATTTAACCTAATAACTCAAGTCAAGGCAAACATCAATCTTTAAATAGTGAACAAAATATTTTTTCCCGAGATGTCACTTTGCAAGCGGCCACTTGGCAGTAAATCAGTCACTCAAGAGTGACAGCGAGAAGGGAAATTGCGACATACCTAGCCACCACGCGCCTATCCACCTGGGGTCGTGTGACGTGATGACAGGCGTCAGTCTGGGGTCGACGTACAGACTCAGGCAGAACGACGAGAAGGGGTAGCCTACAGCTGAACCCAGCATTTGTAGCGATATCACTATCCCTGAAACAACACGGCTCGTTGTAACCGCACTGTGAACTTTTTTTAATAAATTATACCGAGAAATTAATTGCACATAGACCAGCATTCACTAACACATTGATAAGTAAGCACGTATATACTCGGGGATATGCTTATGTGGAACTGTCTTTGTTGTTAGAGACAAATCGTTTACATTTACTTTTGCACAGTTTCATTGGACTATATCGGAATATAATTAAAAATTTACAACTAGTTAACACTTTAATTCGTAAGAATAAATCTGCTCTTTTAATAATTTCTCGAATTAAAACGCTGGATTGTATAACAGGTTAACTCTGTTGCAACATATTAATTGGCGCACAGTCAACCCGCTACTTAATTGTCCCACGGACAGCAAATAATAACCGTTGAAGGGCACAGTAAAAGAGCCTGGTGTACTCAGAACCAATAGAACGATGGTAAAGTGACTTCTATGTTACGTCTAAGTAATGCGCATTGAAATAACTTTAAGTCGCTAAGTCCAAGATAGAAACTACGTATTGTATAATGTTACAAATATTTCACTTTAAACAAGTTAGTCCACGTGTTTACGAACGACGTGCTATTTAATAATAACAGCATTTTGGGGATATTTTTCCTCTTTTAAGCGTTTTTTAAAGCGCGAAGAACTTCACTGAATGAATGCTTTGGCATCAGTGTAAATTTCAATGTTTTCAATAATAAAGTGTACATTTGTCGTTAAATCAATTGAAAAATCGCTGCGTATTGTAAATCACCATCCTGCTTTGTTTTCGAACTGATCGAAGCACGGCTCAAGCAAGACCAGTCATTAGACCTAGATTCATATCAGTGAGTAAGGCGAAGACTGAGTGTGCTTTTTGATGCGCCGTTCTGCAGAATGAGTCAACTTAACGCATTGATAGAGCCAGTGCTTTTGCGCGAAGATATCTGAGCACACGTTAGCGTTCAATACTATACGCGTATACACGAAGTTATTTGTTCCTTATTGGCTGTTGTCTCCATGAGAAACCGTTACAATATCTGACATAGCTTCTCATAATCCGGTAACTTCGGGATTTATATTCTGCTATTCGCGATAAGCGTTTCACAAATTCCAAGGAATGATACTCCCAATAAAGGAACACACTAAATCTGAAACAGTGGTANTTCGCGATAAGCGTTTCACAAATTCCAAGGAATGATACTCCCAATAAAGGAACACACTAAATCTGAAACAGTGGTAATTTGGCCAAAACAGTGAAACTAGAGAGAAATGAGCGAGTCATTGTCATTGCCTGATAAATAGTTAATACATTTATTAATTTCACCTATTTATTTGTGGTTCCACTAAATTTCGAGAATTTCACTGCCGTGAGTCTATAGTTCCCAGTTCATTTCCTTGAATTGCCAGTCGGCAATAACATATCAACTGACTTTCAGTGAATGTGATTTTACTGCTTGATTACATTGATTCAAGCTTCTGGTGTCGGTAAAAGTCCGTATAGTGGTGTTAAATACTTATAAATTGTCCCGAAATCTTTTCACAAAATATAATTTCCTGTATGCATGGATAAATTGTAAACCTAATATGATTTAGGACACCCGATTTTCGCTAAAAGATTTCCACTCACGCTATATATCACTTTCCTAACGGTGTATTATAAGTTTTAATTTGCTTTTTGACCACGTGACGTTTTCAGGAGAAATGTTCTTATCCATCGATACTGCATGTATTTATTTCGCAAGTAGACACATAAGACGTAGAACACCTAAAAAACCCAATTACTCAAGTGGATATGAACAAAATTTTTACGAAATACCGATGATCATGACATTGTTTAGCGGAAATCGGGTTTCCCTGATAATAAATATTGTTGAAATTAAATATTACCACATTGTGATATAATATTTTTAGAGGGCCTATTAACGTCTCTCAGGGTTATGCCAGAAGAGTTATCAAGGGACGGGTTACAAATTAGCTTACGACCTAACTTAAACTAACACCCACAACTTACTTGGAATTCGAACACAGAACCTCCCACAACACAGAAGGAGGTGCATTAACCAACTGCGCCACGGGAGTTTGGCTGCGAAGCGTTAATATTGAAGCGTTTCGCTCACCAATAATGAAGGGCACGTTGATTTTCTTGGTGTAGTCATCGAGGTAGGTTTGTCCGAGCGAGTAAAAGAGAATGACACCGAGGCCCAGTACCAGTTGCGAGAGGAATATCAGCACCATTGGCGTCAGAGAAGTGTCTGCCATGACGCTGCCCGAGCCACACGACGCAGGCTCCCTCGTCTTGTTCGACATGCACAGCAGCGGCATCTCGCCTGCAACCACCACAGCATACATACATGCACACAGTTAACTACATTTGCTGTTTTGCACAATTAATTGGCGACCCACACAGTAAAAAAATAAATTTTAATATTTGACTGGGCCTTTTATTTTGGTATTTTAATAAATAAATTATTTGGAAACAATTTGTTAAAGAAAATGCTTGCATTGCAACAAATAAGTAACAATAAATTTCACAAAACCTTTCTCTCGAATGTGGAAAACTAACTGCGGATTTCGGGACAAAAGTGAATTCGAAAACCTTAACATGTTTATTAATTTTGCGATTGGTACGATCTTCATTTTACATATTCTAGGTTAACCTGAACCAATAATAATCATAATAACATGATCTCACCATTGCCATTAAATTTGAAAGTTGAAATGAAACAAAATGTAGGCCAAATCGTTAACGGTCACTCTAACAGCTAGCTATTAATGTGCAGTTGATATAGCCATTATTGTTTATAACACTGCGAATTCTAGGTTAACAAAGCATTTAATGCGCAAAATTTTCATATCTCTATCAACTAGTTTTAAATTTATTGTTGTGCTTTATTTCGGTATAAATATGTAATTGTTGGAAATAATGATGGATATTATTGTTTTATAAAGCAATTTTTCTCCTTATATTTGTTGTAATAACAAAATGAATTAACGGAGCTAATACGTATGTAAATGAGAATAGCCTGTTTAATGTGTATATAAAAAAAAAAAAGCAAAATATTCAAATGAGGGAAATTATTATCATGTTCTTTGTGTAAAAATGTTTGTAATGAGACACTGTTTAATGAGAAGAAGTTATGTGGACTGACTGTGTAGAATATGCAACCTTCTAACCAACTATTGCAGTAACCCGAGAAAACCTGCCAGCCAATGGCCGCGTCCACCACTTTTTTCCCAAATAAAAAATTTCGTGTGACCCCGCCAGGAATAAATCCCATTTGAAATGTTGCCGTAAACAAATGTTGTATTACGCAAAAAAAGATAGGAAGAACAAAATATTTTGTATTATTGCGATATTAAGTAATATTGAACCAACACACATTTACACTGACTTGGAGTTTATTAAAAGGTTTTGTTTGGCGCAAGTAATTCATTGTTTGTAGAGGGGCAGTGAAGTATTTTGTTGTTGTTATTCGGTTGCCTCAAGTAAAGATTTGGTTGGTGCAAACAAATAATGGTTTAGTTCTACGTACATTTAACAGTTTCGGTTAATAAAGAAAAAAAGGTAAAGCATGACCGAGATTCGGTCCTAGGATCTTTCAGCCCGAGATCTATGTCCTAGCAACTTCAGNAGAAAAAAAGGTAAAGCATGACCGAGATTCGGTCCTAGGATCTTTCAGCCCGAGATCTATGTCCTAGCAACTTCAGCTTAACTGGCTTCTGAGAGAACATCAATGTTTTAAATACATACCATTCAACTACTCTACATCGTGAGAAAATAAATATTTCAAGTTTTAGAGATTATTTTTTTNTGTTTTAAATACATACCATTCAACTACTCTACATCGTGAGAAAATAAATATTTCAAGTTTTAGAGATTATTTTTTATTTTCCTGTTGAACTTGTTTCATTAGGATGTTTATACAAACATTAAGCATCAATAAATGCACTTACAAACACTCGAGCTTTATTTTCAAACGAAGGCTATNAGGATGTTTATACAAACATTAAGCATCAATAAATGCACTTACAAACACTCGAGCTTTATTTTCAAACGAAGGCTATCAAGTTAGTGGCCAATCAATTAAATACAGTATATTAGAATAAATATTTTGTTGGCAGGCTTATTTATTTTTACATAACACAGAGGTTTAGTTTATTCAAAAATGTATTTAAGTTAGACGAGCAAAATTAATTTTGCTTCATTTCAAGATGTGTTATCCAACAAAATATTTTGTTTGTGAAAATAAATATACCTATTTTTTAGAACCTGTACATTAAAAATATTTTGTATAGTCTATTCTTGGGTAAAAAAAAAAAAAAAAAAAAAAGAAAAAAACATTTGAAAAATTACCCCATGTATGATGCGTTTGGTTGTTTTTATTTTTATGTATTGTCTCACAAGCACGTTATACTTCTCTTGAAATAGAAGTATCTTATTTTAGGTTAAACTTAACCTTTGCTATCATATAACATAACCATTTTAATATTTAATTTATAATTAATATTAATAAATAATATAAATAAATAGGCGAGTTTTTATGTCTGGCGAAAAATAAGGTCGCAATCAAATGGTTATTCTACTGAGTGTGCATAAATACGGTCCGTTGCCCTACCGTGTAATTTTCTAGACATGGTTTAGCTTTGTTTGCGTGAGGTGGGAGAAAATCCTGAAAGTAGAACTTAGGCAAGGAAAGTTTTAAGTAACCGTAAATGTACTATACGTAGGGCAGCCTGTTTTTCCCGAAAATATTAACGCCGAGGCCAGATTTCAATATCCTGTGTAGACACATGCAGCCTTCACTTGAATATTTGCCGCTTATCTGTGTGTGAAAACAGTCTGCTGCACGAGTCAGCCAATCAGAATAATGTTACTCCAATACTGATCGACCGTTATTAGGTTGGATGAAAAACAGTAATGTAACTATAAAGTTTTAAAGTAAGATAGTATTCATATACCTCCTGAGAGAACAATTGACAAAATCTGTTTAGAAATAAATGAGATTTACCTCACGTATAAATAAATAAGCTTCCAATATAGTACACAACCATTAATATATAACATCCATAAAATTAATAAAACTAGAATTAAACTCATAATTTAATTTTAGATAACTATAATCTGCATAACCTATTAGGGTCCTCTTATTTATTTAAAATAAAAATGTTATATAAGATGTTTCGACAAACTGTAAAAGCATTCTGTTCATACATTTCCTTGCAAGTGCCAGGACAATGGTATGGCATGTTATGAACAGCAGCAACCAGCAGTGACGTCACACCCTTTTATCCAAAGTCCCTCTGGAGGTCGGCGCTAGTAATGTCCATGATAGCAGCGATGGCAGGACACCTGTTCTGACGTCACACGCAGAAACGTCGTCAAGTCGCGCACGTTCATTCCACAGCATCAGCTCTTCCACATAACCCAGCTCGCGAGCCATATGTCAATATATTACAGGTAACCAGCGGTTTCCACGTTCTACATATACCATTCACACTGCTCCCTGCAGGTAACAGCAACACTTACATAACAAACTTTACTTTGAAATGTTTATGATCGCATAATAAAAACAATAAAAATTTGTGATTGCTAATAGGAGGCCTGCAAAATCGAAGGTTTGTGAAAAACAGTGAAATAAAAAAAAATTCAAATAAGTTTTACGATTGAAAAGAATTTGGAAAAAAATCGAATTTTATGAATGCGACTAGAAAGAAAATTAATTTTTTAAAATGCACTCTATCAACTAACCACTTCTATGAATAAATTTATATGTTTTAATAGTAAAATAGAGACATGCCATTTGTAAAACTTTATTGAATTGTGGTAATTTCAATTATATAGTCTTTAAGGAAAAAGGAATGACTTTCTTATAACTGTAACTTAATATTTTAATTTTGATAGAAAACGAACCATTATACCATTTACCGCATTAAATAGATATGATTTGTTATTGACACATGTTTATTGTATAATAAGTAACATTTATTACTTCAACATTTTTTTTTTTTTNATAGATATGATTTGTTATTGACACATGTTTATTGTATAATAAGTAACATTTATTACTTCAACATTTTTTTTTTTTTTAATTTAAATACTTGTGTATATGTTACTTTAAGCATCCTTTCCATTTCCTTCTGAAGTATTGAAATGTCGTGGAAAAGCATATGCAACGTGCCTTTAATTTTTTTATTTTTTGTATTTACCAATTATTAATTACATATTATTCTACTTTTTGATACCATCCCACCAGTATCCTACCCTCGTGACGTCACATACCATTTTAGTATGTAACATTCTCCTATCACATCACTCTTTTCGTCAAAGTTCTAATTTGTATTTATTTTCAGCAATTTTATTTTTTGTGCAAACAAAAGACAATAATTGTTTTAATGGGTAGAGCAATTAATTTAAACAATTCAAATTATTTTTATTTTAAATTATTCTTTTCCGCTATTATGACCAATGTTTTACGTTGTACTGCTGTTTCATTTTTTACAAGGATTAATACATCAAAAGATACACGCCACGTAGTGCTTAGGGACTTGCAAGATCAAGAAAAGCTGACGTTTGTCCGGCCCACCTTGCCCGAGGACTGCACGATAGCAATTGGCAGTTTCTTAAACCTAAATTATCCGTCTAATCTAATTCTTTTAAAAAAATTTCCTACCGTAGCGAAGAGGACTTCACAACAATCTATATCCCTACTGCTAGATGATGATACACGCAAATTAAAAATTATGTACTATTAACCCCACAGATTCTAGGGTGAGATGAGGGCATCTCGCTAGTGAACATTGGGGGACCTGTTATGAAGTGACCGGGCCTTAACTGAACAGCCTGCCTGATAACACCTTCAAGCATTGAACCAGGGTACGAGCGTTATTGAAATAACACTTTGCAAAATACAGTTGCAGAAACGCCCTCCACTGGCCTGTAAACGGGGCCGAAAATATTAAACAAGGCCCCCGATATAGGCAAGTGTAACACCGGGAGTGGCCTTTTGTCGTCGGGTCTTTGGAACGAGAAGACCACTGAAGGTGGGTGTGTCCGGCCGTCGTTAACCACCTTCTAAAATCAGCCCCCGGCAACATGTACAAGGTGGCACTTTACAATTAAATAACAATAGTTTTGGCGTGAGGTATTATACTTAATAGAATTAATTAACATCTTGGTGTTACATTTAAGGTCCCCCTATCAACAATCACGTAAATAGTAATTGTATACTCCATGTGTTAAATGAACTCCATCTTATACTGCTGTCCTCTACCTAATAATAACTCATTATTTAGCTATGCCCTTAACACATTTCAGGTAAAAATTACATAAAAAGCAAATCAATAACAGAAGGCAGACAGATAAGACGAGTAACAATTCAAATTAAATTTGAAATCACAAAAGTTGTTCTAAACTAAAGGGCATAGGAACACAACTTGTGAAATATTTTCGTGAAAACCGGTGCACCTAACTATAGACTGTCAGCACTTTTGAGGCCTTTGTTACATTTTACCGATTAGCCATGTTTCATCCTTCCGCCATTTTTTTAAATTAGTATTGCATATAAGTAATAAACACAATGTTTATGTTTCACCTGACTCAAAAGTTAACATCTGAGGCAACAATAAAACTTATTTATTCACTATTATTGTAAATGAGAGGGCTTCATAAAGTGCGCACTTTACAGTGCATAGTATATAAGGAATGTTCCAGAACACGCTTATAAAATCCACACCACCAGAATCCTGTGAGAAATTGGAGATGAAAATGTTGGTGGCAAATATTCGTATGGTGCCTTCCCCTGTGAATGCAGGAGCGTGATGTTTTAACATTCACTCTATCCACTATGCTACTGTGGCCCCCATTGAAATTTAATGCTAGAGCATGACATTAAACTTGCCATCTAAGGCGTCTCTCTTGGGACACGCCTGCCCTACCCCTGTGAATTCGAAAGGGTGAAGTTGTGTTCTACCTATTGCATCACCGCGGCACCCTTGATATGGAATGCGAGAGTGTGAAGACCCGTAGCCCGAGGCTATGTCCTGGCAGGCGTCTCTCTTGGGAGCTGCCATCGGTGTGTGAATGCAAGAGCATTGAGTTGTGCTCTACCCATTGCATCACCGCGGCACCACCCCCTTGAATGCCAGAGCGTGACATAACGACTAAGTGGTGTCTTTGGGAGCCACGACCAACATGGGTGCCTGCTAAACGTTGGCTTAGGGAGGCCCATGAACAAATATGGCCACCAGGGAATGAGCTAGAAAAAATAATTTTTTGGAAATTTTGAAATGTTAAGAAATTTTTTAACTTTTGAAATATTAAATTACATTTTTGAAATATAAAATCAATATTTTAAAAACATTAATTTTGAAAAATTAATTTTAAAAAAAATTTTTGTAAAAAAATATTTTTTTTCAAAATCAATTTTTTGGAAAAAACTTTTTGTCAAACTTCAAGAAATTTTTTGAATTTTGGCAATTTTGGCACTGTCTGACAAGATGGATACCGTCGAAGCAGAATGCAAATGCATGAGGTTTTTCATTTCCTTACCAAGCTTCTGGCTCCCGGGCTCCCTGTCAAGATGCTGTGTTAGAACATACAAAACCACACTACTTTCGATATTTTCAAACAAACTTTTCGTCTCCATTTTCGCCCAGGATTCCCGTGGTGTGGTTGTTATGCACACGTTCTGGGACAGATTGTATAGGCGAGGTACTGACGCAGGTGGTCGGGTGACGTTGAGTTGAAAAAGGACAGGTCAAGGTACTCCTCGGTGAGTGCGAGGGCGTCCTTCCCTGACCCGTACAGGAAGTGCAGCAGAGCCAGGATGTAGCAGGACATAGCGGAGAGGGCGACACCCCAGGATATCCACAGCGGCCGGCTTCCCCTGCCGCCATAGTACGATATGAGCAGCGACAGTATCGCCTGGCTCACCTCGTTGCCACTCATCAGCAGCCCTGCCCACACACAAACATTCCCTGCGACTGAAGTTACCCGGATATTTGCACAAGGCAATCGTGCTGGACCATGACCCTGGTCAGAGGGTTTCCTCGGCGGTAACTCTCTTCCCCCCGCCCATGCATTCTGGCGCTGCTCCATACTCACCTCGCTTCACCATCGTCGGCTCTCAACACCTCGATGTTAAGAGCAGTCTTAACCTCTCTCCACTACACTTCACTCCAACTTCAGTAAGATGAATTAGAACTGTTAGAGAACCAACACCCCCCTCCCCTTGTTTTGATGAGTGGTTATGGTTTCCTGACATAACATCTCTCATAACATTTTAAAAATAACGAATTTTTTTAACAAATACAGTTCGACGGGGGTCTTTTTGGCATAAATTACGAATTTTATTTAGAATTTTAATTTGTACAATTGCAAGAAGTTATTTAAAAGTAACATTAATTTTATCTAATGTAATTTTAACAAATCGCAGGAATGGGAGGTTGCTATGTATTTGAAAGAGGATACCAATCTAGCCTGGGGTAGGTGCAAAAAATTTGGACATTTTATTACTTTGAGTTTTTTTCTCGATATTATAATTGTAGTACTAGCGAACAGCAAAACAAATTTCCAAGAATAATTGTCATGACAGTCAAGTACTATTTTGAGATGTTGTCTAAAATTTTAATTTTGTTCAATTTTGAAATTTGTATTGTGACGATGCTGGAACACCTTATATCAAGCATTAATATCAGTGCAGGAAGTTGTATTTCCAAACACTCCGATAGATCGACGAGGGAGCTGAGGTTTATCTAAATGGTGACCAGTTTGACATAAGTCGTCGTGGACGTTGGTGCCGAAGGGAGTGCATGGCTTGGCAAGCGAGCGCTGACTGTCAGAGTTGGTTTTCTCGGGGTACCACCCAAAGTGTTGGATACATATCATTCTCGAGCTGAACCCCTACGCTGCAGCTGGTGGTGCAGTGATACAGAGTAAACGAAGTAGTGCCGTTACACTCGGTGCTTGACTGTGCTGCTCTGCAAAACAGGCAAGTGCCTGGGGAGAATAGGTGCTGTGCACTACCCCCACCCCCCAACCACCCCCCCTCCCAAAAGGGGGCGGTTGGTGACAACGACGAGGGGCAATAAGTCAATCTTCTGATTGCAATAAGATCCTTGAACTGCTAAGTGGGTAGTGCAGGAATAGTAGAAGACAGCACCTGGGTGGGGCGGTGGTTTTAATCCACTTTCCCCAGCCACGAGGCCTTGCCTCTAGAGGTGAGAGCCCTCTGTGAAAATGGCCTGGTACTCGATCTACTATAAAAAACCAGTTAAGGTTTATCAAGGACAAATAAACGAGACAAGGCAATTTACTAAGGCTTGTACACAGAGACTTAATTTAGGCAAGGAAAGGGCTGTGTACTATCAAGGGTAGAATAGACAAACTGCCTACGAAAACTCCAACCATATATTTGGGACAAGATTCTCAAGTCATAACAATGGTAGTTATTGAGGCTCTGTAAGCAAAGGAGAAGGGTGTGGGCGACAGGAGAAAAAGATGGTGGAAACGGAACCATCTGGAACAGAAGAAACTGTTAAGGAAGCCAGTCCCATGGATCAGGCATATGAGTAAATACAGAAGGAAACTGCGAAAGCTGTTCAAGAGATCACATCCTATGTCACGGACGACCGGAAGAAGGTAAGCAAGGAAGTTTTGAACTTCCTTCTCCCTCAGTTACTACGCATGAAAGCGTGGTTAGACCTACAACTGCTGCGGAATGCAACATTGCAGGCGTAGAATAAGGGATCAGCGGAGAAGGTGACCCTTCTGGAAGGCACTGCTGCCAGGAATCCAAAAATTATAAGGCGCCTAACCGCGCGCCAGACTGTGTTGTTTTACACTAAAGAGGGAGATGGAAAACCAGATGAGGATAGGGATAAGCTGAAGAACTTTGACCCAGTAAATGAGCACCTCGAGGTGAGAATTCTCCGGTCTGTGGGAAAGGGTGGAATCTTACTCGAGACGGAGGACGACGAGACGATAGTTAAACTAAAGAATGTTCAGCGTATGGAAGAACTTGGCTTAAGATAAGAAGAGCCAAAGAGGCGAGGTCCGAAGGTAATAGTGTTTNACTTTGACCCAGTAAATGAGCACCTCGAGGTGAGAATTCTCCGGTCTGTGGGAAAGGGTGGAATCTTACTCGAGAGGGAGGACGACGAGACGATAGTTAAACTAACGAATGTTCAGCGTATGGAAGAACTTGGCTTAAGATAAGAAGAGCCAAAGAGGCGAGGTCCGAAGGTAATAGTGTTTNGAATGTTCAGCGTATGGAAGAACTTGGCTTAAGATAAGAAGAGCCAAAGAGGCGAGGTCCGAAGGTAATAGTGTTTGATGCACCGAGAGAGAGTACGACATTGAGCAATTTCTGGACACATTATGTGACCAGAACTTCTCAGTGCAACAGATTTGAAAAGAGGAGTTTAAGAAAAACGCCTCCATTAGATTTTGGACCGGACCTCAAATTGTAAAGGAAAAAGTGAATATCGTTCTCGAGACGACTCCTGCCATGAGGAGAATGTTGGTAGAAGGTGAGCATTTGTATATAGGCTACCAGAGGTGCCGAGTCAAGGATTACCTAGTCCCAGTCAGATGCTTTAAGTGTCAAGGATATGTGCACGTTAAGGAGAGGTGCAAGTCTCCCCTTGTGTGCTCGTTCTGCACTGAAGTGGGACATAAGTACTCGGAATGCACCAGGAAAGGAGATATCAAATGCTTCAACTGTCTGCGTGACAAAAGAATAGATGTTGGACATTGGGTTGGTTCTTCAGACTGCCCTATAAATCACAAACAATGGGCCTAAAAGATCAACAGAACTCAGTATGTCTGAGCGTTGCGCACCACTCTGCATAGGGCAAATCAACCTGCAGGGGGGTGCAGTTCTGACAATGGAACTACATAGAGTTGGAATGGAACGAAAACTGGATATGGTATTGATGCAGGAACCCTACCTGTATCAAGGGAAAGTGCCCTCTCTCCATGGACGTTTCGTCATGGCTGGCGATAACTCGAAGGCGGGGATCTGGATAAGGAATCTGGATCTCAATTTTGCTGCATTGACCTCCCTGTCTAATACACACCATGCTTGCCTGAAGTTGAAACTAGGAGGTGGGGAATGTGTGACGATTGTATCGTCGTACTTCCCCCCTAGGGAACCATTGGAGAATCATCTTTTGCAGTGGAGCAGGATAAGACAGGGAGTAATGGAGAAAGCCATTATCTACGGAGTAGATTTCAATGACAAATTCTAGTTGTGGAATTCGCCAGTGAATAACGAACGTGGAGAGGAGGAGAACAATTACCTCATTGAGAGCAATCTGCAGGTTGCTAACTTTCTTGGACATCAGGCGACGTTTTGGTCATCAGCCCATGATACGGAAGCGTATCTGGAAGCAACAGTGGTAACGGCGCGCGCACTTGGGTATATTGGGGATTGGAGAGTCTCTGATGAAATTGAATCACACCATAAGATGATTATGTTCACCTACTGGTTGGATGAGCCCCTTGGGAAAAGGATTGAAAGACCAAGTTACATTACGGCTAAGGCGAATTGGCCTCTCTTTGACAAAACCCTTGTCAAGGAAATGGAAGAATACCGGCAGATCTTGGACCCGTCGGTAGACGTGAAAGNGGGGGGTGTTATGCGGGCCTGTAGGGAAGCAATTCCCAGGGTGTTGTGAATCACTCCGCACCATCTCTGGTGGGATGATGATCTTGAAACTTACCATCGAGGAGTCAAGAGGGCACAAAAGCTTTTCAAGAAAACCTATGAACCAGAACTAAGATCGCGGTATGTCCAGAGATACAATATGTTAAGAGCCGAGTGTCGCAGAACACTTCGTAAGAAGCGCCAGCAAGCTTGGAGAGAACTGGTCACAGTTCAAGGAAACGAAAATCCTGGGGGGCTTGTCTACCGGTTGGTGGCAAATAAGACAAAGAAATCTGAGGAGGTTCCGGCTCTTGAGAAAGATGGGCAGATCTTGCAGTCCTTTGAAGATAATGCGAAACATCTCCTGTAGGTTCTCCTCCCGGATGATGAACAGACAGGTGAAAGTGACTACCAAAGGAACCTACGAGAAATGGCTGAGACCCCAAACGTTACAGAGGACACGTCTGACTTCTCGCAAGAGGCGTTAGACAAAACTGTTCGTAGGATAAAGCTCAAGAAATCACCAGGGCTTGATGGGCTCACTGCTGAAGTTCTCCTCCGGGCTTATCCAAGGATAAAACACGACATGCTGGCTCTTTTCAATTATTGCCTTAAGAACTGTAGATTCCCGAAGACCTGGAAATGTGGATTATTGAAAATAATCTACAAGGGACAAGGAAAGAATCCAACTCTTGCGAAGTCGTATCGGCCGATAACATTGTTGAGTGTTATGGGGAAGACGCTAGAGCATCTAATTAACAAAACGCTGATGGAATACTTGGACATAGTCCAAGGAATCCATGTAAGACAGTATGGCTTTGTAAGAGGAAAGAGCACTGAAAAGGAAATAATTGATATGGTATATCAGGTAAAAGACTGCCAGGAGAAATATGTGCTAGCAATATCCTTGGATATCTCGGGGGCGTTTGATAACGCATGGTGGCCCCAGATATTATGGCATTTGAGACTTTTGGAATGCCCAGGGAACCTGTATGTGCTTATCAGGGATTTTGTTAATGAGAGAACCTGCGAGGTGCACGTGGGTGACTGTAGAGAGGGGAAAGAACTCTCTAAGGGCTGTCCTCAGAGGTTAGTATTGGGATCTGTTTTATGGAACATTATCCTTGAGGGACTGCTGAGGCTTGAACTTCCCGAGGGTTGTGATATATATGGGTACGCTGACGATGGATTGATGCTCATACCAGCTTGGACACGTCGTGAGCCAGAGGAAAATATAGTAACTGCACATGAAGCAATACAAGTTTGGGCTAACAATTTCAAGTTGAGATTTACTAGTGACAAGATGCAGGCTATTCTCCTCAAGGGAAGTCTCAAGAGAAAACCGGTGATCAGATATGATGGCCGAGTAGTGAAGATGGTCAATCAAATTTAGTATCTAGGTGTTATCTTACAGACCCGTCTGTCGTTCCAGATTCATGCCAGTTACTCGGTGAATAAAGCTATAGTGCTGTTCCATCGCTTGAGATCCGTTGCTCCGGCCAACTGGGAGCTTGGCTACTGCACATTAAAGATAATGTACAAGGGAGTATTTCTTGCTATAGTGACCTACGCCTGTGGTGTATGGTTTGCTGAAGCTTCGAAAGTCCATGTAAAGCACAAGCTCATCAGTCTTCAAAGAGCAGCACTTCTGGGAGTCACGAAGGCCTATCGGACGATATCAAATGACACCCTGCAGGTGATTGCAAGAGAAGTCCCACTTGACCTACTGGTAAAGGAAAGGGGAGAGAATAGAAGAAGAGGTGGAAAGGACTCCTCATTCCTAAGGATGCCAGAACTGCCCAGGAGAGAACCCTTGATGAGTGGCAGCATCGGTGGGATGCGTCAAGTAAGGGCCGTTTAACGCACGAGATTTTCTGGGACGTCCAGCTTAGGCTGCGGGCTTGGTGGCTGGTCATAGGCCACTATGTCTCGCAGTTTTTGTCGGGCCACGGTAATTTCAAGGCCAAATTGTCGTCCATTACCTGGTGGATGTCCCGGATTGTGTGGTGTGCGGTGTACCTGATACTTCCGCACACCTGCTCTTTGAATGTCCAAAGATCGAAGACCTATGGTCAGCGATCGCGGACTTACATGGACCAATACAGCTAAGACCAATGCTGAGGTCGAGAGAGCTGGCTTCTCATTTGCTGGCCTTCTTGACCGAAGCTGGGAAAAGGAACGAGAACTTTGATGTAAGGTGGCAGAGCACCAGTCTGAACAGGTCATTGTTAATGTCAGTGGAACATCAGCATTCGTCGGAAGAAATATCTGACGACGATGGGTGAAGACCTCTTTCCCACAGTTATACTGAAGAAAATAGAACCAGAACAAGGAGAAATTGTACTGGATATGACAGCTCTGGAAGCCCCAATACCGATTGTGACGCAGGCTCGGATCCCTCGTTTCGTTGGGTCTGTCCTGCACCTAGCCGATTTGGACGAAATCAAAGAGGATCCAGAAATGGATTCTTCAGCGCCAAGTGATAGATGGCCGTGTTCTTGGAGCCCAGTCCTCTATGTGCGAGAGGGCTTCACATGGATGGGTACCAATATGTGTAAATTTATGTGTGATCATAGGAGAATGACTGTGCATGCTCTGAAGAAGGAACGTGTTACCGAGGAACCCTATCCGGCAAAGGCACCTGAAGTAGTGGATGTGTTTGGATTGGAAAAGGAACGAGACGTCGCTTTACTGAAGATGTTTGTTCGGCAGGGTGAATCGGTAGCACAAACAGATAAAATAACGACCATTGATTGGCCATCCAATAAGAGCGCTATAGATGCATGTGTACATACCTGGTCTGTGAGTGCGAAACCAAAAGAACCGTGGGAGCTATACAGTAAGGTGATCCGTGGCTCCCAACTCTCTCGCCTAGAGGAAGCGACCATCCTGATGGCTGCTGTAGCAAGACTGGTTAGATCAATGGAAGGTGGAGATAAGATCCTATTTCCGAAGATGGACTGTGGGGATAGACTGAACCGCGCCCAGGCCAGTCTTCCTACAGATGTCGAATCTCTGAGTAGCCTCTTGAAAGAATGCTACTGGTGGAGAGGGGAAAAATTCCTACCGAAGTTGATCTATAAGTATGCCATCCTCACATACGGGAGGCGTACACTTGACTACATGAAACCCTTTTCCGGGTATAGTGTGGTCAGGTACTAGTCCTTCATTTCGGCGGCATTCCTTAAAAATTACTGGAAGTAACTTACCTGATATTGACCTGTTTCCTGGATGAGACTTATGTTATGTTTCAGGAAACTACCCGATGACTACCAGGCTTCTGGAATTGGATAGAGCAAAGGTAAAATGGAAGGAGCTTGCTCCTGTAATGGTAAGACTATGGTCAGAGTGAAAGATGTGTGTGAGCGGCTTTGGTCGAGGTGGCCTGTCCGGTTTGAGCTGGCTTGTCCTGCAAAGATCGTTCAGGCTTCCCTTGGCCTGGGCAATGAATGAGACGGATTCGATAGTCTGCAGAGTGGTTAGACTATGCTCCTTGCGACTGGTGGGCGAGGAGGCGGAAGACTGTTCTGGCTAACCGTCTGTCCCTCAATCCTAAGCTTAGCACACACTCAGTCGTACTGGGCCGTGAAAGTGTTAATGGGTTTTACCGCCATGCGCAATATGACGTGAAAGAAAACAACGCGCAGTAGCGGTAGGAGTGAATGGCAATTAGCATACTTTTTGGCCTTTGTAGCGGTTTATAAAACACAAAGTTTCCAGTGGTTCCTCGAGATGGAAAAGTGCCGATTTAGATCTTGTTTTGAGTGAGTTAATGTAAGACTAGAAAGTTAGTGCCCCTGGTATAACGTTAAATAGGTATCGGCCACCAGGAGGGGAGGTTGGAGAGGAAAGCGCCGGGTTCCACAGGGAACTTTGTCGGCGTTGAGGATTGAGCACCCGAACACCCTCTGTTTTTATTCGAGGAAGATTGGTCCTCCTTCCAACGTGTACGGATGACGTCTAGCAACTGTCCGCCGTTGCCTTCGACGTCATCAAGATTTGAATGATACTGCACTCGAACCAAAGCCAAACCATCTGGGATGTTCCACAACAGCCTGGTCAACTTATTGCCGACTATAAAAGGGGTTGGGTATGGATAGGGACCTCACGATGAGAACATTATAAATTGGCAGAAGGAATATCATGCCATGTTTGATGNGGGGTTGGGTATGGATAGGGACCTCACGATGAGAACATTATAAATTGGCAGAAGGAATATCATGCCATGTTTGATAAGGGCATGTTTTAGGGAATGTATAGGTAACATTTTAAGAAAAGTTATTTCTATACTCTGTAATTGTGCAAATTTTATATAATTTGTGCAAAGTTTGTATTCCTNAACATTTTAAGAAAAGTTATTTCTATACTCTGTAATTGTGCAAATTTTATATAATTTGTGCAAAGTTTGTATTCCTATGGGAGCCCATTATTAAATCTAACATTCTATAATTTTCATAACGAACATTATAATTGCAACATATTTTAAAACCTGTTTGGCTGATTGTATTTATATAATGCTTGTCGTTTTGATGTGAGCAGTTTATGAAAAAACTAATAATACCAAAAATAGTCCAGGGTATAAAAGACAAAAATTCTAACAGTTTGTTGAATCGTATCTCACAATTTTGGGGTTATTTATCTTGTATTCCAATTCATATCAGCAGATGGTAAAATTTTCGCTATTTAATGAGATTGTGTTAATTGTTTGTACTCTGCTATTTCAACTGTGCTGCTTGAACAATTTTGGNAATTTTCGCTATTTAATGAGATTGTGTTAATTGTTTGTACTCTGCTATTTCAACTGTGCTGCTTGAACAATTTTGGAAAGAATGATTATCCTTAAATAAGTGGAATGAAAGTAAAAGTAGTTGAAGGTCACTGTCATGTAGTGGNAATTTTGGAAAGAATGATTATCCTTAAATAAGTGGAATGAAAGTAAAAGTAGTTGAAGGTCACTGTCATGTAGTGGTGGGGTTTCCTGAAGGCGCTCCCGCTCTGCGACAGTACGGAACCAATATATACATTTCAAATTCGTAGAAATCTATTTATTTTCTTATAAAAGTAGTTTTCCTACAATTTCAAACTTTTTCACATTATTACTTCATGCCAAAGACAAAAAGAATGTTACAAGCTGTAGCAGTAGAAAAAAGTTAAGTTTCTTGGTCGCCCTTAAGGGACTCGCCTATACTTGACTTTGAACTGTGCCGCAGTGTGTTTGAAATGCGTGTTTTTACACGAAGCTATTAAACCTGCGTCCAAAATCGTGATCTACTAGAGGAACACACACCACAGACGAGGCTTNATTTTCGCTATTTAATGAGATTGTGTTAATTGTTTGTACTCTGCTATTTCAACTGTGCTGCTTGAACAATTTTGGTAAGAATGATTGTCCTTAAATGAGTGTAATGGAAGGAAGGGTAGTTGAAGGTCACTGGTATGGAGTGGTGGGGTTTCCTGCGGGTGCTCCCGCTCTGTGACAGTACCAACACAAATATATAAATTAAAAATTCGTATAAATCGATTTATTTTGTTATGAAATTAATTTTCCTACAATTTCAAACTTTTTTCACATTATTATTTCATGCCAAAGAAATAAAGAATGTAATAAGCTATATCAGTACAAAATATGTTAAGCTTCTTGACCGCCCTTAAGGGACTCGCCTATACCTGACCTTTAACTGTGCCGCAGTGTGTTTGAAATGCATGTTTTTACACGAAGCTATTAAACCTGCGTCCAAAATCGTGATCTACTAGAGGAACACACACCACAGACGAGGCTTNTGTTTTTACACGAAGCTATTAAACCTGCGTCCAAAATCGTGATCTACTAGAGGAACACACACCACAGACGAGGCTTGTTGAGTGCTGCAAGACGTTACCCACATTACAACCACATTACGGATAACTCCAACAAAGCTACAAACGTGGCTTCTTCAGAACNGCTGCAAGACGTTACCCACATTACAACCACATTACGGATAACTCCAACAAAGCTACAAACGTGGCTTCTTCAGAACGCCCTTCCTCAGAATATACTCGTCAGATACATATACAAATAATAGCAGCAACTGTACAGAACCTTACCACAGATATTATAATACTAAAATGAAAGTTGTATAGTCGAGCGTTTGCAGTGGTACAATAATTGTAAGTAACCTTGCACGGGTAGTACCTGTGGTCTTGCTGGGTATTTTGAAGCGCTTCTCGAGGGTTGTCAGCGTGGCAACCATGTATACGAAGGANTAGTACCTGTGGTCTTGCTGGGTATTTTGAAGCGCTTCTCGAGGGTTGTCAGCGTGGCAACCATGTATATGAAGGACATGCCTTGCACCACACCCAGCATGCTGTACACAATGAGGAACCACTTGTTGCTGGCAAAGCGCTGCATGCATCCCGGCCGCCAGGAGCCGAGGCCGCACTTGTCCGTCCTCTCCATCGCCACTCCCGACCCTCAACTGCGCACAGAGAATCATTTTGTTGAATCGAACCAGTGTTTGATTGTCGTNTCTCCATCGCCACTCCCGACCCTCAACTGCGCACAGAGAATCATTTTGTTGAATCGAACCAGTGTTTGATTGTCGTGGCCAAATTTATTGTTTATATAGGGACAATGGAATAAATTTTGTTTTTCGAAAGGNGAACCAGTGTTTGATTGTCGTGGCCAAATTTATTGTTTATATAGGGACAATGGAATAAATTTTGTTTTTCGAAAGGAAATTATTTTGTTGTACTTATGTGTTTGCTTCTAACAAATATTGGTTTGGTGTAACTGAAGACGTTCATAATGTGTCTCGGTTAATATTTAACAAAGAGAAGTCCGCCCTGAAATCCGAACCTTGAGCATTTTACGTTTTGCACTACGCCCTATCAACCTCAGTTGACATGATTACTT
This sequence comes from Clitarchus hookeri, assembly GCA_002778355.1. Lineage (NCBI taxonomy): Eukaryota > Metazoa > Arthropoda > Insecta > Phasmatodea > Phasmatidae > Clitarchus > Clitarchus hookeri. The sequence goes on from NQII01001735.1 coordinate 206,491, forward strand.
ATGTGATAGAAACGTTTTTGAATGCATTCTTTTCTAATAATGTACAACGTGCGCAAATAAATATTTCAACTTCTGCAGCTTTACTTTTAATTTACCTATAAAACTCGTTTTATTAATATGTTTAAGTCATTATTAAGTATCAATAAATGAACTAATAAGCACCGTTTATATCCTTATTGTCACAAAAATAACTCTCCGTCTATATTTGTAAGATGAACAAAATTAATTTAGTTGCTTTTCGGGTTTTGTTTACTCAAACAAAATATTTTGTTGGGGCGACAAAAATATTTTTGCCGCTATACAAACAAATTTCTTGTTGGCTGGAACAAACTATTCTCTCAGTGAAAACATATCATTTTCTTGACCAATTTTAACTATATGTTTGCTTAAACTAAATATTCTTTTATCATACTGAAAAAAGAAAATATTTGTTTGCCACAAACTAAATTGTTTTAAATAAATTATTTGGCATTGCGAACAAATTAAGTTAATTTGTAGGAACTGAGTCTTTGTTGTACCAACAAACTATCTTATAGCTTAAACAAACGCCATGCGATCAACTATATTTGGTATACAGTAACAATTATTTTTCTCGTTTTGGTCACTGTAAAAAAAAATATTGCGATATTAATAAAAGTGCTTTAATCCCTTAACATATCTCGAAATTACTCGTGCACGCCTGATATGATGCAGATTGTGTGAAATCATGATCGGCGATGTACAAGTGGAAGGCCATAAGGTAGCACCGTTAAATACATCGCCTCTTCCTGCGGGTAATTATATGGTCTCCTGCTTACACGTCAACTATTTTATGGTTGGTGCTTCTTGTGCCGTGGATATACTGAAACCCTTTCCATACATTCAAAGTGCCAATTGTGTATTATTTTCACACCAAACATTTGTATTTCTAGTGCGTCTGAAATGAAAATTTACTGTCTACGTTAAGATGTTAATTGCCTGTTGGTTATATTGTTTTTACACCAAGGCAGTAAATTCAGCCAACTATACAAAGCTTATGTATTATAACTGCCACAATGTTTAAATAATTTATTAATAATATTACCATGTAGTGCTATAAAAATAAAGTACGTTTACAAACACATATTTTGTAACTATTTCCACAATTTATATTTTAAACACTATAAGCAAAATTGAGTAAAATATTCAACCAGTGTAATAGGAAAATATACATTCAATATTGTATTTTAAGAACGAAGTACCTAAGTTTTCAAGTTTTATATACGAAAATTGGTTTTAACAAGCATTTATTTGTAGTTTCCCTAAGTATTTCGGTAATATTAATTAAAATTTAAACCAATTTCGCATTGCATTGCAATGGAAATTACGAAGCTATCATGGTTTTTTAGTTAGAAAATTTTTTAGGTTTCATTAGTTATATAGCGATACAAATATTGTACAATACGTTTAATAGTGCGTTGTTGTAAACAAGAATAATAATTCCCTCTTAATGCTGCAAAAAAACTTGCATCTTTATAAATATCTCTCTGAATACTAATTGCAAAAATAATGCTTGTAACACACATAGTAACTAAAAACAAAGATTACAACACGTCACTCTGTTATAAATATAGCAAATTTGAACTTGTCACGCAAATGTTACAAATTTTTACGTTAACTAAACACATGGTGGTACATAATAAAAATTCTATATATGTGTATGATTTTATTATTTTTGGAAATCACAAATACAATAAATCAAACTATTAAAAATTAATTTGGCAAGATAGGTGTTATTATTTTCATTTTGTTATTTGCTTGGCAAAAATGATTTAACAATTATTTAGAAACAACAATTAATATAAAATATGCAATTTTTTCCTCTCTTTAAACTATTATAAAATTCAGAACACTTATATTTGCAATTTGTGGTAGCATGGACAGCTACTAGTTATTATTGTCATCTGTAAAAATACCAATCTCCTCAACATAGTGGGTTACGGTGGCGCAGCGGCCTATAGTCGTCGGTCTCCAACATGGAGAACAAAGCTCGATTCCCGTCGGGGTTGCTCCAGTATTTTTGACATTGTAATCGTGCCGGATGATGCCGCTGGCCAGAAAGCCTTCTCGTGGTTCTCCAATTTCCCCCGCTCTTGCATTCCCGCGCCGTTCCATACATCGCTTAAGCTTTACCGACTTTTAAGACCTCGGTGCTAAGAGCCGCTGTAAGCTCGCCATTCTCCGCTTCGTTAACGCTTATGAGTCCATTTTCATCATTTTTTCAATTACAATTAAACTTGGAATTTTAATTTTGTAAAATATGTAGATTTCAAATATTATAATTTGGCGGAATGGTAACGAGTACTAGTTTAACTGTTCTCGGAATTAATATGAAATAATATATTTTTTTCTTTCAAACAGCTTTAACCTTTTAAAACAGTGTCCTATATACAAGTTGTTTTTTCAAATACATGTCACATCGAACCACTGCATCTATGGTCTTATATAAACAATAAACCCTCGTAGCAAAAGTTTGGAACATTCATCTAGTTGTTTTTTTAATTACGCGTACCTGCGTTATAACAAGTTGAATATCACGAAGGCGAACGTAACTGATGCGTCATGCGGTCACAATGAATATACGTGCGGACTCTACATTGCCAATACTGAAAAAGGTTTTATTATTAATTTCAGTTAACACCGTTTGACATAACGAGTTGTAAGGGTGACTACCTTCCTTGCGAGGTCATTGGGGTCATGGTCTCGGACATCCAAAATGGTGATCAGATTCATCAATGAAATTTTTTCTTTGATTTTATACATTTTTTAAATTTTTGGTGATTTTATTAATTTTTTTGGGTTCAAAGTTATCTAAGTTCAATGCTGATGGTGATGGTCAAGGTAATCAACATGTAACATGGCTGACGAGATGGACACTGATCGGCTTGGCGTGGGCCTGTCGTGTCAGGAACTTAGTAGATCCACTTGTCATCGAACCCCGGACCTTCTACATATAAATAATTAAAGAGTTTTTTAAAAAATTTCTAGTAATATTTTTAATAACTTTTTTATAAAATGTTTGAGATTTAATATGGTATATGGAATTTTTTTTTTATTTTAAGAAATTTTTTTGAGCTTCACGATTATTGAAGGTGTTGGGCACAGGGTCAAGACCAAGGACTTTCGCACACATATGTACTGCCAAATAGCGCTAACATTTACAGAGATAATTTAAGCAGTTTAGGAAAACGTTCTTTAGAAATGAATTTCCAGAAATTTTCAGGGACATCACACTTTTTTGTCAGGTAGAATGGGTCTGCCTGAAGATCGCAAATTTCCATTTGAAGGTCGCAGAGCACGTCTTTCACTTCAATATCCACGGGGTTGTTGAACAGTTCCAGTTTTGGTTTAAGGGAGTCAAAATCCTGCAATATGTAGAGGAATTGTTTCTGGATATCTATTATTATTTCATGAAAGGTACTAAAATTTGTTTCACTTTTTTCTTCTTTCAACTGCTGACAAGATAGGAAGTGTTCCGTATGATTTGCCTTCAGTGCAATTTGCATTACATAAAATGTTTTGCGGAAGCCCTCAATATGTCCATAAAGCTGGCATATATTTTGTTTTCTGCCTTGTAGTTTCAGTTTTAAAGCATTTAGAAGGGATGTTAAATCTGTCAGAAAAACCAGATTATTTAAAAACTGGATTACTTTCAGTTTTCCTTGACACTCATTTCCAATGTTTTCATTTCTGAGAAAAGCAAGAATTTTATTCCTTAACCCAAATAACTGTTGCAGGCATTTTCGAGCACTAAGCCAGCGCACTTCACAGTACAATGTATTGTTACCATTCTCAGCTTCCAAATTGTCCAAGACTGCAATGAATGCTCTGTGTCTATGGGCTTTATTGCCTCCCCTTATTAAATTTACAGTATTTACAACAGGTTTCATTGTCTCACTGAGTCCTATAATTTTTCCACAGAGAGCCTCCTGGTGGATAATGCAGTGGGAAAACAAAAAAATCATGCCTTTTCTTTGCATAGTGCTACTAACCCAGTTTTATGACCAACCATTGCTTTAGCTCCATCTGTTGCAATGCCAGAGCACTTCACAAAACCTCCATATTTAGAAACGACATCATCCTGTGAATTGAATATGTCAATACCTGTTTTGCTGGTTACTAATGATTTCAAATCCAACAGTTCTTCATGAATTTAAAATTCTTCGTTTATTGCTCTGACAAAGATAAGGAGCTGGCTGATTTCAGCTATGTCTGTGTTCTCATTTAGAGATGGAGAGTAAAATTCACATTTTTCCAAAATTCCCTTGAGAGAACCTGAAACTTTACCACCCCTATCATTAATTCTTCTATTTACTGTCTGATGAGACAAAGAAAGTGTTTCAAAAATGTTAGCCATCTTATTATCTCCAAATGAAGATGCCATTTTTAAAGCACAGCTCTTAATGAGCTCACCATCAATAAAAGACTATACTAGCTCTAAACATACCTCATAAGATGCCTTTAAACAAGCAGTGTTTGATGGTTACTGAAAGATATTCTTCTGTCTAGTTAGTTTCAGCTTCAAATCATTAAACACTCAACTTCTCGCACTTCCCTGGTATTGATCGTATTTTGATTTATGCAAGCTGGCATAGTGTGTACTCACGGTATACTCCTTCAATACACCTAAGACTTGAGAACAGATAACACACTGTGGTTTTCCATTATGTTCAACAAAAAAGTTACTTTCCTGCCACTTAGACTGAAATTATAGTTTCTCATCTTCAACACGCCGTTTCTTAAGTCGCGCCATTTTAGGTACCGCTCTCGCAACAATGGCGACATCAATCTGTCGTCGTACTACATCTCTCGAACAACCTCTCTCGTCAAAAACAACCACTTTGAACTGCCCTCCGCTCCATTTTATAGGGAAACCGACACCTTCCAGAAAATTCTCCACAGCACACGAACGATCGCGAAACTATCGGCTGCCAATCACTGGCAACCAACCGTCGCCTGGAGGCGGGGCTGCTTCTCGCGCCGGATGTATTCGTGAAAAAGCAATTCTGATTGCTGGCGGACTTTTATGGAACTGGAGACTGTTATAGTGGAAATGAAAATTGTAAGGTGCTGCTGACGTTAACGAAAAAAAAACCTAAAGTAGTATTACTTAAAAACTTAAATCAGTACGAACGGTAGGCGATTTTTTTCCAAATGTTAAATTACAGTTTTTTTTGCAGTAAGAAGGGCAAGGGCCAACAAAAATGAATAGTGGCATGCGGTCCGCGGGCCACGGGGTGGAATACACTGATATACGTCAACGATTTTGACCCCAAATTCAAATTCGCTTTAAAAAAAAGGACGCATCCACAGACATTTCGCACTATGTATTTGTGTTTCTAAAATTTTGTAAAATTAAAAATACGTTTACATAAATAAGTTAAAGATATAATTTTTTTAGCACATGCCTTTTTGCACAGTTACAAAATTGACACGTAACATAATTTCACACATGAGTTATCAGGACAAATGGAGGCATACCACTTTTTAAATAAAATAATTCATTAAAAATCGACGGGTATGTTTTGTACGAACTGTCGATGTGTGAATAAAAATAGAAAACTTAAGAATAAATTAACAAGAAACTTCAAACATTTACACGGGGATGGAAAATCGGGGCATTTTTATTAGAATTTTTGGTAATTTTAAAGAAATTTTGGAACAAATTTGAAACGAAATACGCAATCGCGTTTCAAATACATCAACTACAATCAGCGTCAAAGTCCAAGATCGCCACTGCGATGACCCATATCCAATATGGCGAATGAGCCCCTTTTTCCTGAGCTCCATGCCTCTACTACTGAACCGCCATTTCCTTTCTGCTTTAATGAAGATTACTAAATTTTAAAACTCTTAAATAATAATTCATTTTAAGCGTATATGTTCAAATGGAAGTTTATCTGTCACAACTTTGTCTTGTGCTTTTGAACCACTCTCTCATTATCATATTTTATTATTATCGCCCACTTTTCTATTTCAGCTACATTTTTCATTGCTATAGGTAAACTATCGTAAAAGTTGAAATTAAGCTCCTTGAAAAGCGAAATTATTTTACCGTTTTCGTCACTCTTTGCAATTATCGTATAATACTCATTGCATTCAAACGAACAAACTTAGTTTTGTAAAATAAGTTGACTATTTGAGGATTATCTGTTTTATGCCCCACAATCTACAGAATAAACACAAACTATTATGTAATATAACTTACCAAATACACGAGTGGGCAGGTTTAGCCTCTTCTCTAGAGTTGATTGTGTTTCAAATGTGTAAACACTTGATATTCCTTGAATAAAATTCACAAGGCTGTATACAATCATAAAACACTAGGCATTGGCCAACTTCTCCAACCAATGTGCGTGAAAATGGACGATGCCACACGATTGCAAGCAAACCTGCACAGTAAAAACACAATTTTTGGCAACTATTCAATGTTTTACCACCACCATTTTTTAATATAAAATAATGTGAGATAATCCTACAACTTTACGCGTTTCACTACTCTATTATAAAATATCATTATTTCGTATATTTTGAACCTCTAAAAATATTTAAATCAAACTTGTATTGTAAGTTTCAATCTTTTTCCATCACATATTTCATACTACCTTTTTCGATAACCACTAACAAACCATCACTACTATTGAATAGTGTTTGGGGTGTTTTTTCATGTTTTTTTATATTTTAAAGCTGCAACATTCACACACTATTCGACGTAATATTTTCATATTTCAGTCAGAACTCCACTATCGCAAGCTCTTCTAATTCCAAGGATCGAATATGGAAATGTTATATTCTGCCATGGAAGGGGCTTATTCGACTCTCTGTACCGTTCTAAAATATTACAGACGGATTTATAATTTATTATGCAACCATATGCTTAAGTGGAAATTGTTATGCCGTAGTAAAATGGAAAAATTACAAATTTACATTTTTAATAGAAGTTAGACTGTAAAATACCGTATCTCTCAAAATGTTTAAGATTCAGCGATGAGGCTTGATAGGTAAAGTAAGGCTGAATGATAGTATATGACTCATTAGCTGCGTTCCTTTGGGTACAATATTAATTATTTAGTTTCGCAATTAAGATGCGTCCTTGTCAAATCTCCATACTCGTAAACGATTAATGATACCACGAATATATATGGTGTGCATTGTCGGGTTTTCGAAGGTGTCGATTAAGACATGATGTCCTCAAATTGTTTAGATCTAAGTTACATATAAGTTATTTTAAGGGGGTCAGATTTTAATAAAAGCACGTAGATAAGTAAAAAAATTGTGACGAATTATGCCAAGTGGAGATACCGCTTCGGAACTGGAAAGGCATCGTGAGGTTATGTGCTTCATTGAGATGTGTTGGTATAACTTTATTTCGGAAAAAATTAAATTATTTTAGTCGATGCATCTAAAACTTCAAAGATTCGCAGTATCTCAGCGTTTAGAGATATCTTTAACGTTCTTTGAAGAGTATCGTAAAGGCGTGAACTATATTGAGGTACAATGGCTGCTAGTAGTTTTAAACATTTTCAATTCTTCGTAATTAAGAATTCGTCATGTTTTAAAATGCGACAACTTCTAAACGGTACGAGAATAGGAGATGGCATTGTAAGGGTGTGTGCCACTATAAAACACATTGGACGTGGAGTGCCCTTGTTTTTAAGCACGGGTAAGTATTATCTACACTATGCGTATGAGAAACTACTTCCGAATAATTTCCACTTTACAGGAACTAATAAATAGGAGTTAATTGAATACCCACTAGACCATTAGAGTGCAATATTGATTGTAAAGTATTGAAACAATGTGTGGAATAAGAACTTAAAATAACAAGGAAATAATATGTATCAGTCGAGAATTAGTACTTACACTTGATGGAGCAGAGGTATACTAGAAAACGTTTCTACCTCCTGGGATGCGGACGATGGCAGCTTTCTCTCACTATGCGTGCTGTATCTTATCAGACTCGCCAGCAAATCTCGCACGTGCATTCTGTTTCAGTTAGTAACAGCAGCAGCTCAACACAGGTTCCTTCTAAACTGCTCATTTACTCAGAAAGACGTTTTGCAATAAAATATAGAATTTGACTTTGGGTTGGGCACCTTGACACTACTTAGAAAATTATAAATTATCACTCACTATCATCAACAGTTGAGGCAGCAGCCTTGTCTTACACACTTTTAAACCCTAATATAAACTTTCTATATATAGTGCACAGAGAAAAACAAAGTGTTACGTACACTTAATGCAATACAAAAAGCTCCAGAAATTTTTTGTGAAAAACTTTTTAGTACCTTATTATTCTGCAATTTTACTCTTACATGTACAGGTTAAAAATATGGCAGTTTATATTTGTACGTTCTAGCTAACACAAGTAACATAGGTTCCTCGTTAAATATCCCTACCAATTTAAAGTGTACCACTTGCATGTTACATTAATGAACATTTTTTCTGTGCACGATTTTGTCCGGTAGGGCGCTATCGTCACTTATACAGCCCATCAAATAAAATCATTCGTTACTACAAAATATTTTGATGAAAATGTTATGTAAAATGCATACAAAATATTACCAAATAACGTATAAACACAACGTTAGAAGTACTACTGTATCAGCAAATAATTAGACAAAAACCCGACTGATGTTATTAATAACATTTTCACTACTTTTAAAAATACAAACAAATTTTTTCTAAAATTATGTAATTACAGAAAAAGATATTTAGTGCAAATATTATTCACTAACATCGTGTAAAATAACAGAATTCTGGGTCAATTTCCCGGAAATAAACACTGCCAATATAAGTTTTATTACCTAATGATACTGCCATAATTTTATATACAAGTAAAAATAGCTAAACTTAAATACTCCCAACCTATGTAATTAATACTCAAAGGTTTACAAAATTGTATTATTGGCATTTCCAATATGCATATCTTCCCTACCGGCATGTGTGTTGTCATACACATGGGCGGAGTACTCCTAGCCCAAGACCAAGAGAGGAAAAGATTGGGCTTTCTCGCCTGTTTCGAGTAAAGGTACTCCGGAGGGTGGCACGTGATGTTACTGAGACGCAACGCTCCCCCAAGTCTTGGGGCCGCCCGTGTGTCATTTATTGCTAGTTTCGGACCGCGGTTTAACTCAAACTGGGGCTCAATTATTGAAACTATCGGAATTATTCCTCAAGAGGAAAGACGTCATTCCGCTATCGGAATGCCTAGAGCCAATTTTTGAACACTCGATAGAGGAATTGTATACCGAAATCGGTCCATGAAGTGTCGAAATGAATCTGACAGCTAGGCAGCTGCCGAAATCGCCATTCCTCTACAGATTTGTTTATAATAATTCGTATGATGTTGGAAACTATAACATACACTCGCGCATGGTTTCATATAAATATAATTAACAAAGGTAAGTATAATTGTTATCAAATATCAAATTATCAAGGAATTTACATACCTATGAAAAAATCGTGTAAACTAAGTTAAGTAGGTAAGTGAAAACTAATAGAATTGCTAAGAATATCACGTGAAATGTTATACGAAACTGCTAAAACATAAAATACATAACGAAATCAATTTTGCAAGAAAAGGTGTAGTTGTGAAATGTAGTTAGTTCTGTAAAACAAAACCATAATAATTTTTTTTTAGCATCGCAAACATAATTGAAAAATAATTTATAGTTTACATACATAGCCAGAATGTTATCAAAAATTTTATAATGGTGTATTTACACCCGAAAAATATAAATTGTTATAGCGTTGCTTTTTAATTTACATTTATCATTTGTTATAGTATGTTAAAGCATTTTACTGTTAATTCGTGAATAAAGTTACTATAAATTAATTAAAATATAAAAGTTTCTTAAATATGTTCTTAATTAAAATTAAACCTATATCTAGCGGCAATATGAGATAACTCTTTAACATGTATTTTTATGTGCTATGTTATTTTATTGGCAAATATTAGCGTAGTTATGCCAATACAAGTTCTTTTAAGTAAAAAAACAAATCTGCATGAAAAATAAGAGTTCCTGTGGATTACCAATTTCTGACTTCAAGATTATATTATATCAGTTATTAGTTTCGTCGCCACTGTAGATAGTTTATTTATTAAGGGAGTTGCAATTACTTATTCCGGATTATATACAAATAAATAAAACATATATTAATGTATTTTAAAGCAGATATTCCTACTACAACAGATTTGACGCGATTGGTTCCGCTTTAGTGACCACACACGAAATGCAACGATGCCAAGTTGTAAAATAGATTCTTCAAAAATTCTATACATTTTATTTCGACAGTTACCAGTCGTCTAAAAAATAAACATTTTGGCATCGCAACACTTTTTACCGGAATGGAAGTACCGAAACAATCCTCTAGGATTTATTCAGATAGTTAAAAAAAATTGCGCCCCTGTTTCGTTGTCAACACATTATTATACCCGAGCATTTTTACATTATTAAGTAAGCTGTTTGTATTTCAAATGCCATATATATGTTGCAATTATTTGCGGTAATACGCTTGCACAAATAGGGAATTCGCTTGTTTATTTTTGTTGTGAACCACAATCACACATTAAAACTGATTTTTCTTAGTGTGTCGACGTTGTCGTGGATGTGACTGTGTGGGCCCAAAAAGTTGTGTATATATAATTTGAGTATATTTGTTTTATAAGGCCTGATTAATATTTATCAGTAATCTTCAGCTAATTCCAGGAGGATATTCTGCGGAAAAATTCTATGCGCATGAAACGCGATGTTCATCTAACTTTTTCTTGCATAAGCTAATGAGGATTTAATTTTTACATAAATATCTTTGGTGACAGTAATATAAATGTATAAAAAAAATAATATGTTTGATATATATTGCAAAACAGTAGCTGTACCAACGTGCAAACGAGTATTAGATACAAGTTTTACTCCTGTTGCTAGGCGACGGGTCATTAGAGAAGCGTTTGGATGATCTGGCCTGCTCACTGACTCTCCATGGTTCTGAGAATGGATTACAAGCAGGCTGAGAAAGAAGTTGTANGGGGGGGGGGGTGGTTTAATACGACTGGGGTACCATTTAGCGGATGATTTGAAAGTATTTACAAATCATTTGGAAGTGCGCTCTGGGCGTCAGAGAATCACACTACCTACTTGACCTTTACCTTATGATATCGCTATATTTTTTAATATCTTAACTACCAGTCAAAACGAAGAGCCAATGAGAGCACAGCGCCAGTTGTTGGTTGGAAACTGTATTTACATCTTGGATGTGCGTAATTTCTTATCGTAAAATCGTATGGAATAAATAATTATTTTAATCGGGAGACAGTTTCATATTATCTTGGAAGAGGTTATTGGTTTCCCTCTATTTAATCTCTTATATATATATTGACGTAAATGCCTAATGTTGGCATCGGCATCCTCTTCTGTAAAATATCACGAGATATTCAAAATGATCATACAAGGAGAAACCACAAATAACTAAACATATATCAATAAACTTCACTCTTTTATCAATTTTTCCATGTTATATCAGCGGCTTTTGTCCCCTACGATTCTGATTGGCTAGACTTAAAAGTGGCTAGCTCAATCGTAAAGTGAAAATCTTTTTTTAAATGTACTTAACGAGTCATAAGTACAGGTCTTAACTATTCAGATTTTAATTAAAACCCATTATAAGTAGAGTATCCCTAGTTTTAAAATAAAACGTAAAAAGAAGTCACAATTAACTCAAACCATGAAAATTTCAGATGCTACAAAGCGCTGAAATTTAGTTGTACCAGAGTAAGAATGCCATATTGTTAACTACAAGTGCGAGCTATTACAGCAGCCAAATAAAAAACTTTGCCTCAAACGATATTTGTAGTGAACTGGGCTCATTCCGTGCGAGGAATGTCCGAAGCGAATGAAAAGGTTACTCTCGTTCTTTAGGCGCGAAAAGGCCAAAATCACAAGGAGTAAAGAAACAGAGAGAGGTAGGTAATAAAGTCCTGCCAAAAGCTATCAACAATACAATTACTCAATCATTTAAAACATGTATGTTAATGTTTGCTGCTGTGACAGTTCGCACCAACATCCTGCTTTCTCGGCCACACTGCCATTATATTGCCGCACATTGCCGGCACACAAACTTATGGCAAGTTGGAGAAACATTTATTTGATTTAAATTATCGTTTTTTAGTTTCGCGTGTTTATTTTATTATAGAACGTTGCTTGTGAAAACGAGAGCTGCAGCAACTCTAATAAATCCTCTGTAGATATCATGACTTTTAGAAAGTCGTGTCCGAATTCGATATTTGTAATTTAAAGGTATTGGGATATAACGGTGTGTTTACGATGAGAGACTGAAGCAGTATGGCTTATAATTATTTCCCGCGTACTTAGCGAATATAAGTTTATAAGTTTTTGATTTAAATAGCAACTGTTAAGTCTAACCAATCAGAAATGTAGAAGACGGAAGCAACCAACATAAAATGAAAAAATTGACGACAGTGAAGATTATGTAAATATATATAATTATTTGTGTTTATGTAATGCTTGTGTAATCGTTTTGAAGAACTCGTGATAGGATGCTAAGCCGATGCGATCATTCGACAATTGCGTCAAAAATTTGAAAAAGTTAATTAAAGCGTATTTAATAACCTCTTACAAGAAATGAAACATGCTCAAGAACTGTTATTTAAATTAAGAAGATACTGTATCTCGATTAAAATAATTACTTTGATACAATTTCACAATATGACATAACATAGTTACAAGTTGTAAATACAGTTTCCCGCTGACAACAACCGTTACTGTGCACCAATTGGCTTCTTCGTCTTCACCTGTACTTAAAATATAATATATCACGATATCTTAAGTCAAGCCAAGAACGCACACGAACCGTACACGACTCGCACACTGCAGTCATAAACCAATGCCCCTGAAAACATTGGTTTATAATATAAGCACACGGCTTAAGTGAGTGACGGGAATTGGGCGCCTCTTTACAGCGAGGTTTGGGAGCCGATGGTGGTGAAGTGAGGTGAGTATGGGGCAGCGCCGGAATGAAAGGGCGGTGGAAACGGGAGATCCCGAGAAAACCCGCCCAACCTACAGCATCGTCCAGCACGATTCCCAATTGAAAAAATCCGTTACGAATCGACCGGGGATTGAATCCTGTTTGCCTTGGTTGGAGACGAGCAGTCTTACCCCTCAGCCACCGTGGCCCCAACACACTGCTTAAGACTTATGTAAAGTCAATCGTGAACCCACTCTTATGGAGGTGGAATTTGAACAGTTTACTGCGCTCCCAGTGTTACGCGCAAGAACTGAATTTTTTTAATGTTTTCTTTGTCACTTAGATAACGAAAAAATACAAGATCTACCAGTATTTTTCTCTGACAACTATAAACAAATAAATTTACTCGCTCCCTTAAATAAAACATCCCTTTAAATATATTATTTTTCAAAGTTATGATTTTTGTTACGAATATTGTTTCCATCAGTATTAAGAAATTGAGTAACGAACAACATTATGCATTTGTGATTTATCGTAAATCTCCCCCTTTTTGGTTATTTGTTTGAATTCGCATTTATTAACATGATGAAATATGCGAAATGTGACGTTAATAATACCAGACACTTTTACGGTCGTATTTGGTGATTTAGCGTGCTGCTCCAGCTCACTAAATTTTTACCCTAACTTCCTAGATATTTTGGACCTAAATATGGTCTCATGGTCTATTTAGAAACATATATAATTGTTTTCTATCGGTTTCGGACACGACTTATATACGTATTACTCGTTACTTTTTAAAAACTGTTGGCGCGTTCACCATCTTGCTGTTTTCTCTTACGACTACAGTGCTATCTGTGTTGAAATCCGTGAAGTAAAACGAGCGTACAGTTCACGAGGAAGACGCAAACTACGTAGTCACTCACAGTACAGACTCTAAAACAGAATGAATGTTTGAACACGCACTGGCATACGTGGAAATAACATGAATAGATAACGAAATATTACCCCGTAGTGAAAATCGGCAAAAGTTACGTTTCCGAATATAGTGAGACCTACTGTTGGATTCTCACGTAGGTGAAAAGTACACAAGACCCCCGATAGATGGCGTGCATATAGAGCGAAAAGTTACTTTCATGACTTCGACTAATGTAGTTGAAAAGTAAGGCTACCGGGAAATAAAAATATTAAGTTGTAGACGAATTTTGTAACGTCCATTTCTCTTGTTAGTATAAATATTTGTTAGAGAGAATTCATTGCGCGAATTTGTTTTGAACATATTTTAAGGGTGATCCCTAGTAAACAATATTAAATGCATCAATATCACATCCGGCCATAAGTTAGGATTGAAACGGCGATGGAAAGAAACATAATTAGATTCGCGTGTTTTGTTTCTCCACATAATTTTAAGATGTGGGTATAGGGCTTTAACACAGAAATCTGCCCAGAAGAGATTCACCATTGTCGTTATAGTTTAAAAGTGGAATTCCATAAGACTAAATGTCATAAATAGAGGGCTATGTACAACGATCTTCGCTCACTTTGACCGTTTTTAACAACCACGTTTATATTTCAATAACCAAATTTTGAATGAGGCGTTATGAAAATTATCGAGACCCCTTTATGACTTATAGGGGCCGCGGTGGTGTAGTGGTTACACTACTCGCCTCCCACATATGCGAACCGGGCCCGATTCACGGCGGGATCGCTCCAGGATTTTCGTATTTGGGAATCATGGGGGACGATTTTGCTAGTTAGCGGGTTTTCTCTGGGATTTTCCATCCTCAGCCCTTTCGTTCCAGCGCTGCTCCATACTCTTCTCCCTTCATCATGACTGAGCCTCAAGACCTCGATATTAATAGCCGCCCAAATTTATTCACTCACTCACATAATTACTTAATACAGATATTAAGCTGTTTTTCATAATGGCTTCTAAACTATATAATTTCTTTCATTAAGAAAATTATTATTACATGTCATTGTAGATGAAATGTAAGGCGTTAAAGAAAATTATTTAAGTATTATATATAAAGCTGTTTAGAAAATCGTCTTCAGTCCAGATATTAAGATGCAATACAAAGCAGGGAAGGATTGAATGCGACGTAAAATCGCGATATTCTTATTGGGCTCCCAACACAGTTTTCCTAATAAATTGAGTGAAAGAAATTTTATTATATCTGACTAATTTAATAGGAATTTCAATAGACCAAGAAGTCATTATGTGGTAATTTAATGCAAGCACAAGTGGTCTATTTTATTGTACGACAACCATTTTAACCGTTATGGAAATAACCGTTGGTTAAACACCTTGCTGTTATAAAGTATTTTACATGATATGTTTTGAAGTGCCCAGACAGTACATTAAATATTGGCTCGACTCGAACTATTTTCTGAACTATGGCATGTAGTTGACAGATTTTCAAATGCGCCACGATGGTGTAACATCATTGTTATTTCAGAACTACGATATAATTTGGCGCCCAAGTTCGAGACAGTTCTTTTATAAAATAATTAGTGTGAATAGCTTTATCTGACTGAGCCTTGTGACGCAGTGTTCAAACATTCGGCCCACTTTTGTAAGGACCTGGCTTCAATATCCACGTCCAGCCATCCTTAATTTCAGCTTAATAGCTGTGTTTCACTCAAAATAGCCCTTAAAATAACCATATCCATAAGCATAAAAATTGCCATAAAAATATCCTATGGTACTATTTACTTAATACAACCTGATTTTTCTTTTGTGACCAGCAGGTTTCCAATTTCACATTTCCATATTTATGGAGTTATTTTAATTTTCATTAATGTAAGTTGGCTAACTTGTTATATAATTAAATTTCACTTTTGTTTGCGGACATATGTTAAGTGATCAGTTGTGACTGATACAGAAGGATTATTATAGGTGTTGAATTTCCCATTTTCACGAATCGCGTGCTAAAGAAACAAACACACAACATCGCGGTCCCTCTACAATATGCAGATCTCATAAAAACGTTTTGCACACAAAATTACAATTTATGTTCCATATGAATACGTATATTTCGTAAGACTGTAAACATGCTGCTAGAATCTACATATTAAATCAAACCCAATAATAATATGAGTTTACTCTGAATCAAAAATACAGTGTATTTCCATTATGAATGTTTCAGAAAACACATTTTGCAAGAAAACCTACGTCAGGTAGGGTGGTCATAAAAACATATTAATAAAGTTACCAGATATTTTTAATAATAATTGCAACTTACATCGATGTAGGCCGCTAAAGTTAACATTTGTACGACTGAAAGCAATGTACATAAAATTAATTACAAAAACATTTTTTTAGCAACTACCAATATTTTTTTACATGCGACTATAGTCATTATTATTATTGCCCCCCTGTTGATAAAGATTTTATTTTTTTAAATTCATTCTCTAAAAGTTCAAAATGGAAATACCCTCAAATTTAAGTTAAAAATTGCTTTCATTAATATTTTTCTTTACAACACATTTAAGTACATTATAGTAAAATTGTTAACAGTGTTACAAAATATAAGCATTCGTCTGTAATGTGCAACATAAATCGTACTTCTATGTCGATTTTGTAAGAGTTTACAGTTTTTTTTTATAAGTTCTGTATCTTGTAAAGTGCATTTCTGCATTTTAAACAAACTGTTTCCTTAAAAGACCACGTTATAGACATTACGACTACCTGCCACTATGCTGGAATACAAATTTATATTTTTTATATTTAATTATGATACTTAGTAGTGTTTCGAATTGAAGTTTGTTTAAAAATGACGTGTCATCATAAAAATGGCTGTCAAGATAACATTTTTTTCCTTATTTTATTCTCTGTTTTCAATTCCTTTTATCTGGGTGCCACCTTGGATCTGGTTAATTCTGTGCAAAACTGTGTAAAGTTCAGTACTATGTAACGGGCGTTTAAAAAGTTCTTAAAGTTGTATGGCTGGAAGAAATCACCACGAGAAACATTTTTCAATAATGTACATCAGAGATGGACTCGTATTTAATATACTGTGAAGTATAAGTGCCTCATAAAAATTTTTAATGCTGAAAGGGGAAAGTGATTACTCGTTGGCCAGATTCGAAGATTATTTTGTAATTTATTCTGTTAGATAACAATATTATGAACATAAAAACACAAAATTCAGCCTTCTGTCTAAAAATTAAACAAAGATGTGAAATTCAGAATTTTAATATTGCAAAAACAAAGTTTCTAAAAAATTGCACTTAAATACATACATCCGACATTCATAGGCACTGTAAAAATTACCTTTAGGTTTTTTTTACGTTGACCCTAAGTTTGAACTTAGCTCTTCAGTAAAATTCGCTTTGCTGACAAGAGGTCTCATTCTGTCTTCTGAATCATATCTTCAAAGATGCAATGCTCGCTCAGATACATCGTGCAGTACTCGATTCAGACTATATCGTTGCTATTAGCTCGATTTACATTGTTTCATGCTGCTTGCTCACATTCACCGAGGACTTCCCCGACTCCACTCTGGGCGGGCTGAGTACAATTATTCCAGGATGATATCACAGGTACCTGGAGGCGAGGAAGCGAAGCCAGTACGCAGCCCTCAATAACACTAATGGTCTCGGGCAGAACGAATGACTTGGGAGTCATTGCGCGCACTTTCTGGTCATCACCTCTCTCGGCGCGACTCGAGATGCGAAGAAGCTTCTGGGCCAGGTCAAGCCACGGCGTACTTCTGTGTCGGCAGTCTTGAGCTGCCATTAGTGCCAGGTTTGTGCAATAACCGGAACAACAGACGACGGCGCAGATACCAGCCAGTACAGTGTGCGACTCTCGGGAGAACTAAGACTGAAACTGATCAAATGAGGTGTAAGAAAACGGATCATGATGCGTGAGTAGCGGACATTTGGAATGATGTCATCGCTTTCACACCCACTTTAAATTCCGGTTTCAGGCGTTGCGAAAAAAACCATTATGGTGTGTGCTGTTCTTAAGTCGACACAACACTTGTTTCATTGTCATAGCCA
Organism: Clitarchus hookeri; assembly: GCA_002778355.1. Taxonomy (NCBI): domain Eukaryota; kingdom Metazoa; phylum Arthropoda; class Insecta; order Phasmatodea; family Phasmatidae; genus Clitarchus; species Clitarchus hookeri. Next base: position 224,500 of record NQII01001735.1, read on the forward strand.
ATGGGTTGTTGGCTACACGTATGCCTACAGTAAAATTAAATTATGACCTAGACCAGTAAAATGGCTTGCGAATATTTTACCCACAGACAAAATCATTACTCATTGTGCTTCGCAGTGTGCAGTTCAGACAAAACATTTCCTATTCGTGTGTTATTTACACAACCGTGTACACAGGGTCTTAATGAGTTAATGTATGACAGTGGACATAAAATCGTATATGTGTAACTAAGCGAAGATTATGTGATTGAAGCGAGTATAGATCCAGTGACGACGTTAATTATAGCTGAGGTTGGTTTTTTAAATTGTGCTCACTGAGACGAATAAGGGTGGGTTCACAACATAATAAATAGGGACAGAGCATAGAACATAACATTAGAACATACAGACGACCAGAATTCTTGTGCAGAATTGTATCAATATTTATAGACAATAAAATGTTGCGACAAGTCGGACATCAGTTGGCCGTGTGGGTATATAATTAATTTTCTTCGCGTGTTGTGATATTATGCTAAAAATTGAGTTTTCTAAAATATTTAATAAATTTACTGTTCCTTAAAATGTTTGCTTTTGCCATCGGAAAAATGTATAGTTTATTTAAAAAACTTTCTACTAGTACACTGCCACTTCTTCTTTCCTCTACATATTTATCACGCAGCATTGTTTCAATTTTGCAGCAAAACTGTTCCTTCATTTTAAATAAACGATTTTGTTTCAAAATGTTATACTCTTCTATGATTGACTGTTACCGCATGCACCAGCACAAGCATTGAAGTACAACAATTTATTTTGTGCAATTTTGCCAGGAGCTCGCATTCTCACGACTTCCTTTATAGGCTGTTCACGGTAAACGGAGAACTTTTGAGGCTCCAAATACTTTTTTCCTGTCAACCATTTTTTTTATCCTTCCACCACTTTTTAAAATAAATTTTGACATGTAGGTAAGAAACACAGTTTATGTATTTCACCTTACTCGAAATTTAACACATATGGCCACAATAAACTATATATAATGACTAATATTCCAAATGAGAGGGCCTCAAAAATTGCTCACTTAACATTAATAGCCTATACGCAAGTTTGAATAAATAAGTTAAATAAATATGGAAGTAAATTTTTGGTAATTTTTGTGTTTTCAATAGTGATTAAAGCTTTAGTATAAATGGTAGGGTTAAGGAGTTGTATTTTGTAAATAAGAGCAGTGTGCACTTTTATAATATTGTAAATAAGTTGTGACCACAAAATTTCTTCTTTTAATGAGATAACTTTCCTATCTGTGTATGAGTATATGTGCATGTTTATGTGCCTCTGTGTGCCCCCTATAAACTGTTGTACCCGTGAACCGAAATTCACCAAACTCGGTACACAAAATGTATTTAGTAATGATAACTGACATGTATAATGTTCGACCTCTCGGGATGCTTATTTTCAAAATGGCAGCATATTTATTATTTTGAATTGAATAACCCATGTTTGATACGTGTCTATGTATATTGACGATACAATACATTGCAAGTTATTAGAACGTGTATTGTGTTAAATGGTTGCTGTACAGCAGCTCATTCATGGCAATTGCCGAGCCTAATGAAGTAAACTGGTGCCGTTCACTCTTCTTTTCGTTTTTGGAATATTTCGTTAAAAATAAATCCTATTGCCATACGTATTTTTTATAAAGGGACATTCAATAGTAAATGTTCATATTTAGCTACAAAAACTGAAAATGTTATTACATTTGAAGGAATATTTATGTGTTTAATATAAGTGGCCAATTGAAAAACCTTCTGGCACTGTCAAATTTTCCAACCAAGTAGTATATTGGGCCATGTTAATCGGTATGTTTATTTAAGTCAGGCAAACAGAAAATAAATTTTTTGTCATATCTCAGGAAATTGTATACCGGGCATTACCAAATTTGGCGACCATGTAGGACAAATAACCTGATATGTTTTAAATGGGTAAAACACGTATTTACAAAACAGCTGCCATATAAACATTTTAGCATCGTATACTATATCTACGAAGCCATGATAAAAATCTCAGTTTAATTTGGTATGATCGCAGTAACTATTACAACAATCAAAGGTGTGCATACTTAGCACATTTTTTATCAACCTTAATAAATCATAGCACCACATGGAGGAACAAATTTTCTAGATCATATCTTGGCGACCTATAATCCGAATCTCACCTAATTTTTCAGTCTAGTAGTGCTACCATAGGGTATGTAAACTTTCATGATATAACTGACACCAGTACTTGATTTTAAAAATTACTGCAAAGTAAATATTTGATGTAAGTAATCCGTTTCTATCAAAACATTGGCCAGATTACAACCGAAGAAGAGACTCCTAATAATACCACCATAATGTATAGTTGGTTTCAGAACAGGCTTCTATCGGATAGGTTGGTAGGGTAGGGCTATCTTGTCGTCGACACCGATGTCAATAGAAACGGAGCAAGTTGCTCAGAAAAGTAGAAACCGGACCGGAGTTGGTCATTGCCTGTAGTAACGAACCATCCCAGCATTCGTCTGGAGCGATTTCGGGAAACCATGGAAAACCGAAATCAGAATGGTCGAACCGTGATTTAAATACAGGACCTCCCGAATGCGAGTCCGAAAATTAATCACTACTCGCTCAGTCTCACGGTCCAACAGGTTCAGGGTTGGAGGCCTGGGTAGACCACGTATGTATTTTTAGTTGTCTCATTAAAAGTCCTTATGTTTTTGTGTCAACATGACGTCAATGCCTACCTTCAATCTACGCCTTCAAGAACTTCATCAATCTCTTTACAACAATGTAGAACACAGTAGACTCAGATGCAATATCGGTAACTTCGGGTTTTAATAAAGGTATCAATCCCTTACGAACTTGGATACACCCTAAACCANAATAATACCACCATAATGTATAGTTGGTTTCAGAACAGGCTTCTATCGGATAGGTTGGTAGGGTAGGGCTATCTTGTCGTCGACACCGATGTCAATAGAAACGGAGCAAGTTGCTCAGAAAAGTAGAAACCGGACCGGAGTTGGTCATTGCCTGTAGTAACGAACCATCCCAGCATTCGTCTGGAGCGATTTCGGGAAACCATGGAAAACCGAAATCAGAATGGTCGAACCGTGATTTAAATACAGGACCTCCCGAATGCGAGTCCGAAAATTAATCACTACTCGCTCAGTCTCACGGTCCAACAGGTTCAGGGTTGGAGGCCTGGGTAGACCACGTATGTATTTGTAGTTGTCTCATTAAAAGTCCTTATGTTTTTGTGTCAACATGACGTCAATGCCTACCTTCAATTTACGCCTTCAAGAACTTCATCAATCTCTTTACAACAATGTAGAACACAGTAGACTCAGATGCAATATCGGTAACTTCGGGTTTTAATAAAGGTATCAATCCCTTACGAACTTGGATACACCCTAAACCATATCCGACCATACGGACGTACATGTAAAAAGTGGAGAAATACTTAAAGAAAAAAATACAAATGACTGCTTCTGAGAACTTAATTGTTAACTCCTCAGCTGGAAGACACATTTGCCTTTGGTCTACAGGTTATATAAAAGTAATAGTATTTTATAAGGTGACATATGCTAGCCTTAAGCATCAGAAGAGAATGTAAAGATAAATAAACGGTCATACACTTCTGAAGTCTGTAGAAATGTAAATTTTTAATTGAAATGAATTGTGTTGAAATAAAAACACACGACTGAAGGACATTGTATAAACACCAGTGTAGGGAGCGAACGTGTCATGGTAGGATGTGTAGTAAAACTTTTGGAATCCTAATTGCCAGAAGCCTCTTTGATCTGCTTGATAAGGGAAGGCGGGTGTTTACAGGGAATTTAAAGAGTCCGCAGACACGAAATAAAGAGTTGAAGTATAACAGATATGCAAAGAAGGAAATATATAAGTAGATAAGAAAAGTTATATTTTCAATATTCAAAATCTAACGTGATATCTTATTTTCAGAAACCTCGGATAAACTTAAAATAAAAATACTCTTGGGGTTTAAATTCTAACATTTTACTGTTAGTAATCCATATTATCAATCCAGCCTTTCGCTATTTCCAATCGAGGCCCCAACGCTTTTAGTCCGCCCCTGAACGCACCCCCGCAGTTCTTTGAGAGAGAATATGCTTTTACTCGCAGAGTTGTGCAATTCACTGAGAAGTGTCGACTGTTTCTTACGAGAGTTGTACAGTTCACAGAGCAGTGTCGATTTGCTCCATAAGAGCTATGCACTTCACTGAATAATATCGACTTCTTCTCACGAGAGCTATGCAGTTTCACTGAGAGGTGTCAACTTTTCCCGAAGATAGCTGTGAATTTCCCAGAGTGGTGTCGACATTATCCTACGAGAGTTGTGCAGTTCACTTTGTGGTATCGGCATCGACTTTCCCCATGATATCTGTGAAGCTTTCTCACTTTAGTTGACTTTCCCCCATAAGGGCTGTGCAGTTCACAGAAAAACTGCGTCCAGATTGTTATTAAACAACGTCTCCGATACTCACATTTGTAATCAATTTACTTCATTGAAGTGTGGTTTTCTGTAGAGGGAGGGGCCGAAGCATATTTCCACTACCCTAAACAAAACTCCTTGTATGTCATTTTTCATTTACTTGAAATAAGGTTACATGTCACACTACTGCATCTACAGTAAAAGTAATTAACTGTATAAGAATATTAGCTAGTTATATTAAATATTAAGCTCCAATATAAATAATTTTACCAATTTTTCTCGAGTGTTCAATATAAAGGTCATTGGGGTGGATCATGGTCCCTGGCATCTAACATGGTTGTCGTAGTCATCAATGTAACTTTTCCTATATTTTAAAACTTATTTTTTAATTTTTTAAATCTAATTTGGGAGTTTAAGAATTTTTTGGGGTTAAAGGTCAAGTTCAAGGTCATCAACATCTAACATGGCTGAGGAGATAAAAANTTAATTTTTTAAATCTAATTTGGGAGTTTAAGAATTTTTTGGGGTTAAAGGTCAAGTTCAAGGTCATCAACATCTAACATAGCTGACGAGATAAACACTGGTTGACCTGGCGAGGGCCAGTCGTGTCGGGAGCTTAGTCGATCCACCTGTCATCGAACCCTGGACCTTCTACATGTACATATTTAAATAATTTTTTAAATAATATTTTGATATAATTTATAAATGTTTGGGATTTTATAATTTTTATGCAATTTTTTTTTATTTTTAGTAATTTTATTGGGTTCAAGGTCATTCAAAGTGTTGGGCACAAGGTTAAGGTCAAGGTTATGGGTCAAGGTCACGCAGACCCAACATGGCGGTTGGGTGATGTCACTACATGGCTGTCGGCCAGTTCCTGCTCGTGTGTCCCGTGCCCTTATGCCCGAGTTCTCTAAATTATTATACTTCCATAAATACATTAGACACACTAAACGCATTGGTGTTACTATAAAATAATATACGCCATCGAACATACGCATATAAGAGTCGATTCTGACATCAAATTCGAATTCCCCTTAAAAAAATTGTATACTTGTATGTCTATGGAATGCCTACATCATGTTGAGGTGTTCTCGTGGCCAGCAAGGTCCCCCGATCTCTATCCGATAGACAATGTATGGGGTCAGCTTGGATGTGATCTCCGTCCACGTGCCAATCTGCAGGATATCGAGGGTCAGTTACAACAGCTGTGGGCTGACTTGCCTCAGGAGAGGATGCAATGGCTCTACGAAGCCCTTACTATCCGAATAAGCACATGTATTCAGGCGCGAAGGAATGCAGAATTCTTGTATTACCCATTGACTGGTCCCCATAATCAAGTTGCTTAACTATTTTGTGTGTGAGTGTAATTTATTTTACCATACAGTAGCTGTTGCGTTTTTTTTTTTTATTTGTAGCCAATTTTGGGAACATCACAATTTGCCTCTTGTTTTGCACATAGACAAAATATTAAATACGCATGCTGTTATTTTAAGCATAGAAGCTAATTTATTTTTGGTCGCCTAATGCTCCCCAGCGTTCGATAAGCAGAGCTGATTTGTTTGGAGTCCTTCATTAAGTATGTTGGGTGTTTAAAATTTCTTGCGCTTCTTATAGTATTTCACGCACAGTTTTCATCTAAACATGGGATCGAAGTCGCCGATTAAGCTATTCTTTAATGCGGTTTTGTATCCGTGTGCTAAATATACACCGAAGAGCCAAAAAAACTGGTATAGGCGTGCGTATGCAAATAACAGAGGTATGGAACCAATCAAAGTAACGATATGCAGTCGGCAGCTAGATNCTGGTATAGGCGTGCGTATGCAAATAACAGAGGTATGGAACCAATCAAAGTAACGATATGCAGTCGGCAGCTAGATCGGTTACTACTGCTACAATTGCAGGTTATCAAGAAATAAGCGAGTTTGAACGTGGTGTTATAGGCGGTGCACGAAAGATGGGACATAGCATCTCCGAGTTAGCGATAACATTTGGATGTTCGCGTACGACCATTTCACAAGTGTACCGAAAATATCGGTAATCCGGTAAAACATCACATCTTCGACATCGCTGCGGCCGGAAAAGATCGTGAAAAAACGGGACAAACGACGACTGACGAGAATCATTAAACGTGACAGACGTGCAACCCTTTCTCANCTGGTATAGGCGTGCGTATGCAAATAACAGAGGTATGGAACCAATCAAAGTAACGATATGCAGTCGGCAGCTAGAACGGTTACTACTGCTACAATTGCAGGTTATCAAGAAATAAGCGAGTTTGAACGTGGTGTTATAGGCGGTGCACGAAAGATGGGACATAGCATATCCGAGGTAGCGATAACATTTGGATGTTCGCGTACGACCATTTCACAAGTGTACCGAAAATATCGGTAATCCGGTAAAACATCACATCTTCGACATCGCTGCGGCCGGAAAAGATCGTGAAAAAACGGGACAAACGACGACTGACGAGAATCATTAAACGTGACAGACGTGCAACCCTTTCTCAAATTGGCGCAGATTGGATTTGTGGACTGCCCTGCAGGACTCATGGCGTGAATTGCCTCCTGCATATCTTCAGACATTAGTCGAGTCCATGCCACGTCATCTTGTGGCACTTCTGCGTGTTTGAAGGTGCCCTACACGATATTAGGCAGGTTTACCAGTTTTTTTGGCTCTTCAGTATATAAATTTACTGTGATGTGCACTTAAGATTAGCACGAACCTATTCTACGAAGTGTGCACAATTGTGAACACTTGCACGCGAAGTTTTTTTTTTTGGCTGGGGCTGTACACTGAGAAGCCTGCCTTTAAGGGAGCTGCTCACCAAAATGTTTTATTACTTTACATTGTACGAATTACTATACAACTTTTAGACATAACTTAAAAACATTATTTACTCCAATAACAATTTTAAGACAGCACATTTTTGTATACGGCATATCAAAATCACACTTTTAGAGTTTTTGTGATGTACAATTAATAAAAACTTACTCGTCAAAAAAAGACAACTGACATTAAAATAAGATACCTCGAGCTTGTCCAAGATCTATTAAAAATCACGCTATGAAATATATTCACAATTTTTTACAAATTGCTTAAAATAAAGACATTTTTGCAATTTGTCAGATTTGCAGATTTCTATAATTTGTTTAAAATAAATTTTAAACATACATCACAATGAAATAAGAAACTACTTTTCAGTCACGCTTGTTAAATTTTCTGTATATTTTTTCGTTCGTTTTATTTGTAGGTCCCATAAACATTCAAATTGCGATTAACACGCATCACGATGCAAAAACCAAGTTATTTGAAATTTTAATACGATGAGAAAGTACTTGTAACTAATGGCTACACGTTGAACAGTATTTCGNAAAACCAAGTTATTTGAAATTTTAATACGATGAGAAAGTACTTGTAACTAATGGCTACACGTTGAACAGTATTTCGTACAAATATAAAATAATGATTTTTTTTGTGTCCAGTGACCCTTAAGGCTGAAAGGTTTGATGAACCATGATTGTTTGAGGTTTCGTTTTATTCCAGTTACTCACCTTCGTCTATGAATGTTTTTAGGATCCTGCTGTGGTAGTTTTTTTTCGTGTCCTGGGCTTTAGGCTTACAAGTTTTTCCATCCCCTAGTTCTTTAGACTTACAAGTTTTTCCATCCCCTGGGGCTTTAGGCTTACAAGTTATTCCATCCCCTTGGTCTTCTGATTATTTTGGGAACAATCCTCCATCGCCCACTGTATCTGAGCTATTTGGCGTTGACATAGATTTTGAAGATTGCCCACTAGGTTTGCCTGAGTACACGCAAGAATTCTCTTATGCATAAACGGAAGTTACTATCAGAAATAATTGTTGTAAGGTTATTTTTTTCATACATTACACGTGGGCTGTGGTTTGTTAAAGTACGAGCTTCCTTGTGACATTTTTAATGTGCAATATTATACGAACTTCTGGTAGATGTTAATCGCATAGGGTGCGCTGATATGAATGAGAGATTTTCTACCTTATTTTATGAGTGATTCATAAACTTTAGTCGAAAACGAAGCCTGCAGCTTATTGTGTTGTGATAATTAAACAAGTTTTTTTTTNTGAGTGATTCATAAACTTTAGTCGAAAACGAAGCCTGCAGCTTATTGTGTTGTGATAATTAAACAAGTTTTTTTTTGTTGAATTAAGTAACCACGAAGCATAAAACATTTCTTACTTGCGACACCTGAAACAGAAAAATAAATTGGCTTGAAAAGTTCGATGCACAAATCAACAGAATGTGTCATGTTACTTAAAAAAATTAAACCAAAAATTATTTATAGAAGATGAATTAAAAAAATATTATTTGAACAAGGACAGGAATAATTAATATTATTCGAGTTACCACAAAATTCAAAATTTCAAATTATATTTTATTTATTGAGCTACGATTCCTTAAGTTAATCTCCCTACTTCAATCGATGTTCATGTTAAAAATATACGCAATTTCTGCAGGGGAATTCTTCAAGGTGGTAATAAAAGTGTTTCAGGATGAATTTGATGTTAAATTTGACACACAAACACAGTTGGGTAAATACTACAGTATTCTTATCACATGTTACATAACAAGTGGCAAATTTAAAATAAAATTGCGGAGTTAAAATTTATTTTAAAAAAAAACAGCAATCGAGCCGATTTATTTTGTGCATTTTACTAATGTAAGACCGTTAAGGTAAATTGGGTTTGATTCCGCAGCGTCAATCCCGGATTTTCGGACGTGGGAATCGTGCCGAACGATGCCGCTGGTCGGCGGGTTTTCTCGGATATCTCACGTTTCTCCCGCCCTTTAATTCCGTCGCTGATCCATTCTCAATCCGTTTCTCCCTTATCGACTCTCAAGACCTCGAGTAAAGAGCCACCCAAATCTCTTTACTCACTCACCTCTTAAACTTAGCAACAATAATTACACCACAAAATAAGGAACGAGAAATCGGTATAACAAGTAGAGAGTATCGAGACGAGCTTGCACACAAAATAAATAATTGACAGGTTTTGTCAAATGGATAAGAACTTTCGGTAAAATCGTCAGTAACATTGGTATTTTAATCCGAAACGAAATATCTAAGTCGAGACCAAGATAAAATGTAAAAATGAGCGGGGAGAGACAGAATTAAGACTACATCCAACGCAGACCCTCAGTAGGTGACGATCACCAGGTATGGAAAGTCTCTACGCCACTCAAATAAAAAATTCTTATCTGTAAGCTGCAGTCCATTCATAGATATTTCCACATTTTGTGAGGCGCTACTAAAGTTCCATTTTGAGACTATTACTCCGCCTCAAGCAAGCTATGCTTAACTAAGAATAGACAATTACACCAAAGAGACAATTCACAGCATTCTTGTGCACTCAGTTTAATAATTTTGTTTTTAATACATTTCTTACTAGACATTGTCAACACGCCTATATCGTCCCTGTTTATAATAGTATAAATTATAAATTAAACATTATAATGAATGGATAAAATATAATTGTAAATTTCAATTTAACCAAAAACGTATTTAAATATAAGTATAAAAGTCTTGTGATAGGTTGCCAATATTGTGAACAAACAAACTCGTCCTACATTGAGTTATTTTTTGAAAGGTTTGATTACAAAATTATGAAGATACTGCGAACAAGCAGCGCAGCCACATGCACCTATGTCATAAGGAAGCCCTCGACACCATCTCACGACGACCTGGGGCGCGATTATCTTTCAGTTTGCCGCCTGCTGGGAGCAGCTTTNTGAGTGATTCATAAACTTTAGTCGAAAACGAAGCCTGCAGCTTATTGTGTTGTGATAATTAAACAAGTTTTTTTTGTTGAATTAAGTAACCACGAAGCATAAAACATTTCTTACTTGCGACACCTGAAACAGTAAAATAAATTGGCTTGAAAAGTTCGATGCACAAATCAACAGAATGTGTCATGTTACTTAAAAAAATTAAACCAAAAATTATTTATAGAAGATGAATTAAAAAAATATTATTTGAACAAGGACAGGAATAATTAATATTATTCTAGTTACCACAAAATTCAAAATTTCAAATTATATTTTATTTATTGAGCTACGATTCCTTAAGTTAATCTCCCTTCTTCAATCGATGTTCATGTTAAAAATATACGCAATTTCTGCAGGGGAATTCTTCAAGGTGGTAATAAAAGTGTTTCAGGATGACTTTGATGTTAAATTTGACACACAAACACAGTTGGGTAAATACTACAGTATTCTTATCACATGTTACATAACAAGTGGCAAATTTAAAGTAAAATTGCAGAGTTAAAATTTATTTAAAAAAAAAACAGCAATCGAGCCGATTTATTTTGTGCATTTTACTAATGTAAGACCGTTAAGGTAAATTGGGTTTGATTCCGCAGCGTCAATCCCGGATTTTCGGACGTGGGAATCGTGCCGAACGATGCCGCTGGTCGGCGGGTTTTCTCGGATATCTCACGTTTCTCCCGCCCTTTAATTCCGGTGCTGATCCATTCTCAATCCGTTTCTCCCTTATCGACTCTCAAGACCTCGAGTAAAGAGCCACCCAAATCTCTTTACTCACTCACCTCTTAAACTTAGCAACATTAAATAATTACACCACAAAATACGGAACGAGAAATCGGTATAACAAGTAGAGAGTATCGAGACGAGCTTGCACACAAAATAAATAATTGACAGGTTTTGTCAAATGGATAAGAACTTTCGGTAAAATCGTCAGTAACATTGGTATTTTAATCCGAAACGAAATATCTAAGTCGAGACCAAGATAAAATGTAAAAATGAGCGGGGAGAGACAGAATTAAGACTACATCCAACGCAGACCCTCAGTAGGTGACGATCACCAGGTATGGAAAGTCTCTACGCCACTCAAATAAAAAATTCTTATCTGTCAGCTGCAGTCCATTCATAGATATTTCCACATTTTGTGAGGCGCTACTAAAGTTCCATTTTGAGACTATTACTCCGCCTCAAGCAAGCTATGCTTAACTAAGAATATACAATTACACCAAAGAGACAGTTCACAGCATTCTTGTGCACTCAGGTTAATAATTTTGTTTTTAATACATTTCTTACTAGACATTGTCAACACGCCTATATCGTCCCTGTTTATAATAGTATAAATTATAAATTAAATATTATAATGAATGGATAAAATATAATTGTAAATTTCAATTTAACCAAAAACGTATTTAAATATAAGTATAAAAGTCTTGTGATAGGTTGCCAATATTGTGAACAAACAAACTCGTCCTACATTGAGTTATTTTTTGAAAGGTTTGATTAAAAAAGTATGAAGATACTGCGAACAAGCAGCGCAGCCACATGCACCTATGTCATAGGGAAGCCCTCGACACCATCTCACGACGACCTGGGGCGCGATTATCTTTCAGTTTGCCGCCTGCTGGGAGCAGCTTTNGGAAGCCCTCGACACCATCTCACGACGACCTGGGGCGCGATTATCTTTCAGTTTGCCGCCTGCTGGGAGCAGCTTTGTGTCGTAGAAGCAGTCATTACCACGCGAGAGACACGACACGATGTATGCTCTATATTCGCGATATCTTCACACTTTGCGAATCAAACCTTTGAAATATCGCCCCATGTATGACGCATCCGGTGGTTTACTATATATGTCATGTATCACAACAGTTCTTAACTGTGGTTGACAGGAAAGATTCTCATTTTTGGTTAAATAGAACTTTAATTTTTAGTTTTTCTACAAATAATAATAATTAATTTGTAATTAATGTGGATAAAACAGAAAATATGAATGTTTGTTATGCTTAGTAGGAAATGTTCTAATTAAAAATATTATTAAGCTAAGATCGCACAAATGCGGTGCGCTATTCCTTCGGTGTAATTTTCTAGATTTATTTTCCGGTTTGTTTGCATGCAGCGAAGGAGTATCCTGAAATAAGAACTCAAGCGGGACTTCGGGAAAGTTGTAAGTAACCATTATTGGATCATAGCCATCGCCTTCCTATAACAATATCGTTAACTCCGCTACGTCCGGTTAGTGAAGCTCAAGAGAATGATAACTGCGCACCTAGGCAGAGGCGCGAGACGAGAGGAAAAACAAAAATATGCTTAAATATCTGTAAGCAGTGACATCACTGTAGCCAGCGTTCCTCAAGTATAAAACGACGGTGGAATGTGGTCAGCGTGTAAAACAGCAACTCCATTCAGATGTCGAAATTACCTCGGTTTGCAAGGAGTAAATAAGTTGCGACGAAAATTATTTATTGTTTGAGAAGCCAACAGGAGAGGGGAAGGAATATTCTGCCACTAGGGGAGGTTAGTTATTAAGATACGAGTTTCAAACATTCTCAACTTGCATATAGGTTTATATGGTTAAAAGGAGGATTTGTAAACAGATAAACTGTATAAAATTATTTGCATTAGGAGGCGATACCCAAGCAGTTAGAGCTCCATTAGACCAAGAGGTGCTTTCAGGAGAGATAAATAAAATGTGGAGGAATACGCCCGGCAGAAGGGGAAGTAGAGGGAATGAGGCTAGGGTGGCTAGTCACTGGAGCGTTAGGAAAAAGTGGAGGTCTGAAGTAGATACACACTGCCTGTATTGCTGGGGTTAAGTCTTCGTCTGTGCACACTTTCGAACCTTATTCATTTATATCATTTAGGTCTACTATATAGTGTTTCCATCAATCATTTTACAATCATTTATATATAACGCTTTAATAACATAGCATACAGTAACAACTTTTTAGAAGTTTTTTTGAGTAAATCATCTTCATGTGAATTTCTCAAATTTTTAAGAATATGTATGAATTTTGTTAGCAAGTTTCATATGCTAATAGCATTTTTTTTAACGTGGGAGTCGATTGTAGCTGGTTTCAAAGAGGTCAGCTATCAAGCTGATGTGAGAGAGTAAAAATAACTGTTAGTTGTTTTTTTTTTANTGTAGCTGGTTTCAAAGAGGTCAGCTATCAAGCTGATGTGAGAGAGTAAAAATAACTGTTAGTTGTTTTTTTTTTTTATTCTAGCCATGGCTGACGCGTTAAAACTCATTTGAGGTGTTAAATTGAACTGAGATTGCCAAGGTNTTTTTTTTTTATTCTAGCCATGGCTGACGCGTTAAAACTCATTTGAGGTGTTAAATTGAACTGAGATTGCCAAGGTCACGATAGTGGTGCATTTAACAGTATGAAAGACCACGAATACGATGCCCTGTGCCAGAAAGCACTGCTTCCTACTACTTATCCCTAGTTCTATTTTGATTCGTAGAAGTTAATGTAGCTAAGACAAGGAGAATCAATCATGTTTTAAGCTGTCCGAATATGCAGCAAGGATCAAAATAAGTAATGTATAATATTTCTACACTGTTTCTGCGAATGTACACGAGACACAGGTGTTGAAGGTTACTTTGTCAGCAAGCTTGTGTGTGGCTACTGTGTTCGATAAGATACAGCCTGCGCTGTTCTCGCATGTGCTTTTGTAAGCAAACTTCCAGCGTCCGTGCCCGGCTGCTTGGAGCCTCAGTGTTCATCTTAGCCGCGGCTGGTAAGTAGTTCATATGGTTTGTTGTTTCTAACATTTTTTGGTCCTTATTTCACGAGAAATGTCGTTGTAGCACGCACAACCCCGGCTTCACTTTGTGCCAGGGACCAAGTCGCTCAGAGAGAGGTTTGTTCAAGCCAACAAAATAGTACTTGTTTATATAGGGCCAGATATATATTTAGTAACCCCAACAAAATATTATTTTGTTAAGTTAACAAAACACAAAAAAAANTTTATATAGGGCCAGATATATATTTAGTAACCCCAACAAAATATTATTTTGTTAAGTTAACAAAACACAAAAAAAACCAAAGATTTCGTTCATCTAACAAAATACACGATTAAACAAACAAATACTCTATGTTGGTAAAAAAAAAATTTCAATGTCAACAAAATATTTAATAAAATTTACGGTATTTTTATTGTTTGGTCACTAATTTGATTGCTTTCGTTCGGAAATACAGATAGAGTTTATTTTTAATTTTTGTGGCAATTAGAATAGTAACAGTGCTCGTTAGTGCATTTGATGATATTTAAAAATGATATAAATAACCTAATAATACAAGTTAAACAGGAAACTAAAATATAAAGCTGTGAAACTTATAAATATTTATTTACGCAAGTATTCCTGTATTGTTAGTTTACCGGAAGTTGCTAGAGCGTTGTGTTCGGGTGCGAACGAGCAAGTTCGATTTTGGGCCAGTCTTTCAATATTTATAATAACAGTAAACATGTAATGTGCGTAGACGCTAAGTAATATTGAACTTGAAATGTAATAACATTACTTATAGCGTACGATAGACTGCCACAAGATCATTCATGATTCCTGCCATATATATTGGAACTTGATACTTCACAAATGATAATATTTTGGCAACTATTTACTTATATATTCCTTCCAGATATATTCTATTGGGAATATTACTACAAAAAAAAAATTTTATGCTAGAATATTGTGAAATTAATCTTAGGTTACTGCCAGTACTGTTTAATTCCAAGATAACACAAAAATGTATTTGTAATTGTGAAATGTTTGTCACAGTATCCTTACAAAATGTTTAAACTGATATAAAATGAATTTATAAATTGTTTAAGGGTATACTAATTTATGAGAAGTTACTCAATATTTCCTGCAAAATGTGTTTAACTCCAAGGTTTACTCAAAAAAATTTATTATATTGTGGGAAAGGAAAACAACACGGAATGTAACTTAACAAGTTTGTATTATAGACAGTATTAATATAAAATGCGAATATTTACTCATAAATACGCGCCAGAAAAGTTGCAAATCTGATGAGAGCTTACAAATGTGTATTATATGAAATGTTATCTGTCACATTCCCGAAAGGTCAGTCGAACTCATAGTATAATATAACAGATGATTCCTGCTATTTATGTTGTCACATGCATGATACATTACAAATGTATATAGTTTTCCGAAGATATTTTGACAGATTCTTCCCAGATATGTTATACATGGAATATAACAACGCAATTAGATATAGAATTGAGGCATAGTAAGAAATTACTTAAATTCCTGCCAGGTTTGTTGGACTCGAGTATAACAAACAAATATGCATAGTGTAAGAAGAATTTACAGATGAAATCCTGCCAGGCCTGTTGAACTCGAATGACTGCTAAACAATATTTTATATCATAACATTGCGGCAATAGAAAGGAAAGAGTTTTCTCATAAATGAAGGCCAGACAGGTAGCAACTCTGATGAGAACTCACAAATATATAGAGTATGCAGAAATGTTATTCATACATTCCCAAAGGGCTGTTAAAAATATAACATAATTAAAAAACTNAAATATATAGAGTATGCAGAAATGTTATTCATACATTCCCAAAGGGCTGTTAAAAATATAACATAATTAAAAAACGTATATAATAAGATTTATTGTCGAGAATTCCCTCATATATGCCTGTCATATATGTCTTAACCTAATATCTAACAAATCTATACAGATTGCCAAGAATTTATTGATAAATTCCTGCCAGAAGTGTTGCACAAGAAATATAANATATCTAACAAATCTATACAGATTGCCAAGAATTTATTGATAAATTCCTGCCAGAAGTGTTGCACAAGAAATATAACTACATAAGTTGAAATAGTATGAGAGAATGTCAAGAAATTCCTCATAGAATTCAAACAGTGGCATTGAACTACAGGATAAATCCCTAAGGTATATATATGTTTTCATTTATTTATTTATTTAATACGGAGCACTTACCGAAATAATCCTGTTAGAACTGTAAAATTTGGAAGATAAATGAAATAATCTATATATAGTAACAGAATGCCGATAAAACGAAGAAATAATAAATGGATTATTGCAAGATTTGTTGCCGATTTGATGAGATCCTGTAATTATATAGAGTATGCCGAGAATTTACTGATACATTCCTAAAGGCGTTTAACCTTGAAGTATATTAAAAAACAACTAATATTTTAAGATATAATGCCGAGAATTCCCTCATAGATTGACCCATATATATTGAAACTGGATACATCCCATATATATATATATATATATGAATTTACTTACTGATTCTTACTACACTTGTCGAAATCGGGGATGACTCACAAATATATATTTTGCCGATAATATACTGATACACTCCCATATGGCTGTTGAACCCCGACTATAACTACACTACTGATATATTATGGTAAATTGCTGAGAATGCCCTCAATTACCTGCCATAGTAGTAGAAAATAGGGGAGTTTAGCACATCAGCGTCTGGCGCTGGAGCCGGAGCCGGCCGCCGCTATCTTGAAATTTCCCTTTTCTACCTCAAAATTTTTCTTTTTTTCTCAAAATTTACCGTTATCCTTGAAAACAACACCGATATACCCCGAAAAGCACTTTTCGATGCATCGGAAGGATTTGGGGGGATCGTTTTCTCGGGCAGAGCAGTGGTGACCATGTTGGCTTTATAGGCATAGGATATGTCAAATAGATACACAGGATCTGGGTCGAAGGTTGAGCCGACCGTCAGACATCTTCGTTATTCTGTCATACATCTANGTCAAATAGATACACAGGATCTGGGTCGAAGGTTGAGCCGACCGTCAGACATCTTCGTTATTCTGTCATACATCTAAAAAACCAAATTGGATCTAGGTGACCTTGACGTTGGCCATTGACCTTAACCCCATTGACTTTTAACCTTAAACCAAAACATTATCAAAAAAATCGCAAAAATGCCAAAAAAAAAGTTGCTAAATATTTATAAAAAATCTCAAAAACTTTATTTAAAAAAATTATTAAATTAAAATTATAAATGTTCCNAATCTCAAAAACTTTATTTAAAAAATTATTAAATTAAAATTGTAAATGTTTCTGCTTGGAGAGGACGAAGGACTGGAACCGACCAGCCACCATGTTATGATGTCACCCAATAGCAACGTTGGACACAGGTGACCTTGACCAGGACCTATGACTTTGGTCCTGGACTGTTAACTTGGTTGACCTTGAAAACCAAAAGTCGTGAAAAAATGGTAAAAATTGAATAAATTCATAAAAGTCAGCGAGCATATTATAGTAATGACTACTACAACCATTTTTGATCCAGGTGACTTGGCCCATTGACCCTAACTTCGTGACCTTTAACATTAAAAAAACATTCATTCAATTTCCCAAAAAATTCTTAATAATTTACAAATATAAAAAAAAGTCCTAACACATATATATTTTTTTTTTAACTGACTTTTTCGGAGCTCCTCCGCAGCACCGTGTCCAGCAGACGACTGACCCCTCTCCAATAAAACACTTTGTATTAACAGTCCCCTCCCTTTCCAATGTTTCTAATTGGTTAATTAGTCAGCAGGCCTCCATACCCCTCGCCATTGCTCATTCTGTCGAATGTACACCACCAGCAATATAAGTTTTTTCATTTGTCATTTGTTTACATGTCATCACCTAGGTGGCACTGACGACTCCGAACAACATGTTAGATCTTGATGACATTCATCTTGACCTCACATCTGTGACCTTGACCCCGTGCCCCATGACCTTCGATAACCTTGAATTCAAAAAGTACTTCAAAAACTTTTATAAAATCAGAAAAATTCCATGCACCACAATCCGCTCCAGTATTTGCTCCACAATAGCAACATAAGATCCACAATCCGTTCCAAAATCCTCCTCTGCAATCCACAGCGAACCATGCCAATCCTTCTATCAATCACAATAATTCTATCAATCCGAATCCTTCGATCAATCCCAATCCTTCGATCAATCCCAAACCTTCGATCAATCCCAAACCTTCGATCAATCCCAATCCTTCGATTAATTCTTCGATCAATTATTCCGTTTTTCCCCCACCCATATGTATAGAAATTACATTCGTTCCCCAGATGTCTACAAATTTGTACATGTCGACAGAATTAATGTTTTTCGTGCAGTCAACTATCAATGCATTTTTATACTAAAGTCCTTATTATTATTCAATAAGTAGATCTTTCCGTTTATAGTCGAATATTCATAGCACAACTTTAAAATTTTGAAGGGAAAAAGGTTACGACACACAAAAATTAAAGAAAACCAATTGTTTTACAATAATGATAATGTATTATTATTTTGTNGGGAAAAAGGTTACGACACACAAAAATTAAAGAAAACCAATTGTTTTACAATAATGATAATGTATTATTATTTTGTAATTACAATTACGGAAGAAAGCAGTTCATCACATAGTACGATACGTCCAGGATCGTTCAGTTTACTGATGATTGAAGACATGTCGCAGTATGTGCGTGATATCCCCGCGTTTTTGAAAGTCATTCGAATATCTGAGTATGTCAACAAGTTCATTCTGGTCTTCAGAAAATACGTAGCCAGTATTATTGGCATCTTCTATTTTCTTCATGTCAATTGTTGCAGGAAATGTTTCGATTAATGTGTCAGTTCATCGAGAAAACCGCCATCACTGGCTTCAGCACAATCACTGTCTTTGTGTTAATTTTCATGAATGCTCTCTTCATGGTCGTCTTCACCTACTGATTTATAATACATATTACATTTGCTTTTATTTGTAGCAGGAGTTGTATGCGCATCCGTATTTAGAGCAGACGACCTTTTATTTAAAACTTCGTCGACTTCATGCGGAAGTCATGCAAGTGCACATTACACACAATTCGACTCTACTGCACCTATTCCGTCTTTAGCGTTAACTGTCTCATAATAATCGCCTGTCGAATCTGTACCCATCGATGCAGCAAGCGGTATTGCTGGCTACACTTGGTGACTTCTAGTAGACGAATACTTGCAGATCTCGGTATGTCTTTCAATGTATCGACTTGCGCAAACTGCATGGGATCAATTCAGCAATGCTTCATCGCGCGAAAGAGATTCTTCGTACTGGCTGTTCTCTGATGCCGACGAGCATTTGTAAGTGCTCTCTCGTCATACCATAAAAATTAATTGTGAAAAAGAAGGTCTGCCTTTGACCTCAACGATCATGGAGCCACTACCTGAATCATCGCTAACTGGTTGTCGCCAGTGACGATTCGGAGATCGAGTTTTTACCTATGATCAAAATGCTCGTCGGCATGAGAGAACGGCCATCATGAAGAGTCCTTTTCGTTCGATGAAGGATTGCGACATTGGTCCCATGCGGTTTGTTCAAAGCAATATATTGAAAGAACATACGGAGTACTGAAAGGATTCGTATACTGGGAATTACCAAGTGTAGCCGGCAATACCTTNAATATATTGAAAGAACATACGGAGTACTGAAAGGATTCGTATACTGGGAATTACCAAGTGTAGCCGGCAATACCTTTTACTGCATAGATGGGTTCCGATTCGACAGGCGATTAAGATGAGACAGTTAATGTTAAATACGAGTGCAGTAGAGTAGGTTTGTGAGGAATGTACACATGCAAGACTTNGATTAAGATGAGACAGTTAATGTTAAATACGAGTGCAGTAGAGTAGGTTTGTGAGGAATGTACACATGCAAGACTTTCGCGTGAATTCGACGGACTTAAAAATATACTGTCGTTGACCCTAAATACCAATGAGCATACAACTCCTGCAACAAAGGAAAGTAAATTTAATGTTAAATACAAAACAGGAGGTGGAGATGACCATGTAGGGAGAATTTATGAAAATGAAAATGAAGACAGTGATAGTGCTGAAGCCGATAATGGCGATTTTCTCAATATTCTGATACGCCCATGGAACACAGTTGCTGCGACAATCGACACGAAGAATGCAGAAGACACCGAGAATTTTGGCAACATATTTCCCGAAGACCAGAACGAACATGTTGATTTACTCAAATATTTGATTGAAATTCAAAAACACGGGGATTTCACGCAGATTTACGAGATGTCTTGAATCATTAGTAAACTGAACAATCGGGGATATAACGCATGATGTGATGAACTGCTTTCATCTATAATTGTAATTACAAAATAATAGTAAATTATTATTGTGGCAAAACAATTGGTTTTCCTTTATTTTTGTCTCTCTTAACATTTTTCCCTCGCAACTTTAAAGTGGTGCTATGAGCACTTGACTATAAACGGACAGATCAGCTTATTAAATGAAAATAAAGACGTTAGTAAAAAAATTTCATGGATAGTTGACTGCATAAAAAACATTAATTCTGTTTACATGTACAAATTTGTTGACAGTTGGGGAACGAATGTAATTTCTATACAAATGGGTGGTGGAAAAACCGAACGATTGGTAGAANCAAATTTGTTGACAGTTGGGGAACGAATGTAATTTCTATACAAATGGGTGGTGGAAAAACCGAACGATTGGTAGAAGGATCGATTGTAGGATTGGGATCGATTGAAGGATTGGGATCGATCGAAGGATTGTGATTGTTCAAAGGATTAAGTTTGATCGAAGTATTGACATGGATTGCTGTGGATTATGGAGGAGGATTGATAAGGATTGTGTTTGATTCAATGATTGGGATGATCGAAGGATTTGAATGATTCACTGTGGATTATGGATGAGGATTGCGGAGCGGATTGTAAAGCATTTGGAGCAGGTGTAGCGATTGNTTGATAAGGATTGTGTTTGATTCAATGATTGGGATGATCGAAGGATTTGAATGATTCACTGTGGATTATGGATGAGGATTGCGGAGCGGATTGTAAAGCATTTGGAGCAGGTGTAGCGATTGTGGAGCATGTGGAGCAGGTGGATCAGGTGGAGCAAGCGAAGCGGATCGTGGAACAGATTATGCAGCAGATTGTGGAGCATTTGGTTAATGTTGAGCTATTGTGGAATAGATTGTGTATCGGTTNGAAGGATTGTGATTGTTCAAAGGATTAAGTTTGATCGAAGTATTGACATGGATTGCTGTGGATTATGGAGGAGGAATGATAAGGATTGTGTTTGATTCAATGATTGGGATGATCGAAGGATTTGAATGATTCACTGTGGATTATGGATGAGGATTGCGGAGCGGATTGTAAAGCATTTGGAGCAGGTGTAGCGATTGTGGAGCATGTGGAGCAGGTGGATCAGGTGGAGCAAGCGAAGCGGATTGTGGAACAGATTATGCAGCAGATTGTGGAGCATTTGGTTAATGTTGAGCTATTGTGGAATAGATTGTGTATCGGTTTAAGGAGCTTGTGGAGTGATTGTGGAGTGGATTATGGAGCTGATTGTGGTTATGTGGAGCGATTGTGGAGGAGATTGTGTAATATGTAGAGCGTATGTTGAAGATTGCGAAGGATTGGTACGTGGATTGGTGTGGATTAGTGCATGTATTGGTGTGCGGATTGGTATGTATAGGTGTGTGGATTGGTGTGGATTGGCGTGTGGCTTTGTGTGTGGATTGGTGTGGGTTGGCATGTGGATTGGTGTGCGGATTGGTGTCGATTGATGTGTGGACTGGTGTGGATTAATGTGGATTGGTGTCTGGATTTGTGTGTGGATTGGTGTTAATTGCTTATTGCAGTGCTGATTGTGGTGCTCATTGTGGTGCTCATTTCAGTTCTGATTGATGGAAAAATTGCAAGGTTAATAAAAGATTGTTAAAAAAATATATATTAAAAAAATATATATTTTTAAATATTTGGTGGGAATTTTTTTGGATTTTATAAACATTTTTAGAATATATTTTTTAGTTTAAGGTTTCCAAGGTCATGGGCATTGGTCAAAGTCACAGATGTGAGGTCAAGGTGAAGGTCATCCAAATCTATCATGTTGGTCGGAGTCATCAGTGCCACCTAGGTGATGAAAATGTAAAGATATGACAAACGAAAACACCAATATGGGAGGTAGACTGCATTCGACGGAATGAGCAAGATGAGGGGGTGGAGGCCGGCCGACTTATTAACTTATGAGAAACATTGGAAAGGGGAGGAGAATGTTAATACTATGTGATTGATTAGAAGGGGTCTGTCGTCTCCTGGACATGGTGCTGAGAGGGGCCTCAATAATTGAAAAAAAATTTTACGTGTTTAGAAAACATTTATGTCTTGTAATATTTTTTTTATAAAATCGTGGAATTTTTAAAATTTTTGACGTATTTGTGAATTCAAGATCAAAGGTCACTTTGTTTGTGCCAAAGGCCAATGTCACCTGTATCCAAGATGGGAGTATTAGTCAGTAATGAAATATGCTCGCTGAATTTTATAAATTTATTCCATTTTTACCATTTTCTATCGAATTTTTGTTTTTAAAATCATTCAGGGTCATAGTTACAGGTTCAAGGTCATTGGTTAAGGTCAGGTCACATAAGTCCAACATGGCAGTTGGATGATGTCATAACATGGTGGCTGGTCGGTTCCAGTCCCTTGTCCCTCTGATGCCAAACAAAAAAAAATAAAAGTTTTTTTTTAAATTAATGCTTTTAGCAAATTTTATTATATATATTTGCGGTTTTTTGTAATTTTTGGTATTTTTTAGAGAGGTGGGATTTTTGAGAAATTTTTGGTTCCTGGACAAAGGTCACTGGGATCATGGTCAAATATCAAGGTCAAGGTCAACTTGATCCAACATGGTGGCGAAAATGGCTGACGGTTGGCTCTGTCTCCGATCCTGTATCCCATGCATCAACTTCGCATATCCTATGCCTATAAAACTAATATGTCCGCCACTGCTTTGCCCTCGAAAACGGTACCCCAAATCCTTCCGATAGTTCCAAAAGTGCTTTTCAGGGGATCGTTTTTGCAACCGGGGAATCGGTGCTGTTTAGGGAAAAAGGTAAATTTAAAGGAAAAATGGTCTATTGTGAGGGGAAAATGGAAATTCCAACATGGCGGCGACCGGCTCCGGCTCTCTTGCCAGATGCCGATAAGCAAAAATTTTCTTTTTTCTATTTTCCATTAATTTGAAACTTTGTTATTGTTAATATTTTGCTGAGAATTTACTTACAGGTTTTGCCAGATATGTAATACACATACAAATTCACAAATTATTTAGTATGGAAGAATGTTGAGTACTTACTTATTTATTACTACCAGACATTCTAAACTAGTTAAAATTAACACATATATACTATATATAAGATTTGCTGTGAATTTTTCATATAATCCTTCCATGTAAGTGCAGCTAAGATTATAATTTCACATATCTGTATGACTAAACAATGTGCCGATATTATTCCAGAAATTCAATAAAATATTTTTGACAGATATGTTTAACACAAATAATAAATGACAAATGTATAAATTATGACAATAATTTTTTTTATAGAATCCTATCGGATCTGGTGAACCTGGTTTACAACTAATACATTGTATAAATATTAACATTATGTCGAATAAACAGCAGGATTTAACACAAAGATTCTTCTCAACCTTTTTCTAATTCTGATGAAAATCCATACATTACTACAATAATCATTTAATTTACTGATACATTTCCGAACACATGTTGAACTAAAAAAAATGAGACAATTTATATAGTATTTAAGAATGCAGATGTAGTCAATCACTACATCTGACTCTATCCCTGATAGAATTTTGTGATATATGTTGGAACTAGAAATCATATATATACATATAGATGGGAATTTACTCATAGGTTATTGCAATTTAAGTTAATACTTGATACCTCATAACTGCAAATATTTGGCAAGTTTATTTACTTATTCATTTCTGCCAGATTAGTTGAATTCCCAAGGCAAAACTAAAATGTACATAGTATAATGGTAATTTCCTGAAAGAATCATATCAGATCGGTTGAACACAGAGGATTAACATCCTACAAATATATACAGAATGGCTATAATGTACTGACACATTCCCGAAGGAATATTGAACTCGGAGTGTAATAACATAACAGATATACACTGAAGAGCCAAAAAAACTGGTACACCTGCCTAATATCGTGTAGGGCCCCCGCGAGCACGCAGAAATGCCGCAAGATGACGTGGCATGAACTCGACTAATGTCTGAAGGTATGCAGGAGACATTAAAATCTGCGCCAATTTGAGAAAGTGTTGCACGTCTGTCACGTTTAATGATTCTCGTCAGTCGTTTTTTGTCCCGTTCGTTCACAATCTTTTTCCGGCCGCAGAGATGTCGAAGATTTTATNAATGATTCTCGTCAGTCGTTTTTTGTCCCGTTCGTTCACAATCTTTTTCCGGCCGCAGAGATGTCGAAGATTTTATGTTTTACCGAATTCTCGTGAAATGGTCGTACGCGAAAATCCAATTTTATCGCTGCCTTGGAGATGCTATGTCCCGTCTCTCGTGCACAGACTATAAAACCACATTAAAACTCACTTGTAGCAGCAGTAACCGATCTAGCAACTTTTCCAGACGCTTGTTGTCTAATATAGGCGCCGCCGACCGCATCGCGTTACTCTGATTGGTTCCATACCTCTGTTATTAGCATACGCACGCCTATACCAGTTTTTTTTNCGACCGCATCGCGTTACTCTGATTGGTTCCATACCTCTGTTATTAGCATACGCACGCCTATACCAGTTTTTTTTTGGCTCTCCAAAGGAGTATGATAGACTACAACGTAATCCCTAATTTATTTATGTCATATATGTTGAAACTTGTGATATTACAAATGTATATTGCGTGCCCAAAATTTACTGATAAATTATNTTATTTATGTCATATATGTTGAAACTTGTGATATTACAAATGTATATTGCGTGCCCAAAATTTACTGATAAATTATCATCAGATTTGTTGTTTTCGGAGTACACCTATATAAATATATACAGTATGAAAGAATACCGAAAAATGTATTATATATCACTATCGGAACTTGTGAATTCCCATATAACTTACAAATATATTTACGTGCCAATAATTTTCCTATGGTATAAATGCAGAGTATTTGAAATCCTGTATCAAGAGAATGCCGTTATATTTTGAGAATTTACTGAAAGATTTCTTACATATGTTTTGAAATCTAACTATAACTCACGTATTTATTATGATGAGAATTTTTGAAATCCTGTCAGATTAGTTGAACTCGGATGTTAACCAATCNCGCATCGCGTTACTCTGATTGGTTCCATACCTCTGTTATTAGCATACGCACGCCTATACCAGTTTTTTTGGCTCTCCAATGGAGTATGATAGACTACAACGTAATCCCTAAGTTATTTATGTCATATATGTTGAAACTTGTGATATTACAAATGTATATTGCGTGCCCAAAATTTACTGATAAATTATCATCAGATTTGTTGTTTTCGGAGTACACCTATATAAATATATACAGTATGAAAGAATACCGAAAAATGTATTATATATCACTATCGGAACTTGTGAATTCCCATATAACTTACAAATATATTTACGTGCCAATAATTTTCCTATGGTATAAATGCAGAGTATTTGAAATCCTGTATCAAGAGAATGCCGTTATATTTTGAGAATTTACTGAAAGATTTCTTACATATGTTTTGAAATCTAACTATAACTCACGTATTTATTATGATGAGAATTTTTGAAATCCTGTCAGATTAGTTGAACTCGGATGTTAACCAATCAAATTATATATCATAATGTATGATGATAGAAAGTAAGAATTAAATCTAAGATTTCTGCCTGATTTGTTTAATGCTGATGGGATCTCACTTTATGCCGAGAACTTACTGATACATACTCGAAGGTCTTCAGAACTCGTAGCTTTATAACCACTGAAACTGTTTGATAGAATTCCACGAATTCCCTCATAGACAAATGCCCTATATTCTCAATCATTGTAACTCACTAATGCATATACATTGCCAAGAATTTATTCACAGGTTCTTGTTGTATGTATTGAACTTTAGGATAACTCATGAAAATAATTTACTGATACATTCCCGGAGGACTCTTGAAGTCGAAGTATTATTACACACCTAAACACAGATTGCAGAGTATTCCCAGATAGAATCCTGCCATTTATATTGCAAGAATTTACTGATCGATTCCTTCCAGATATATTGGGCTAGNAGTATTCCCAGATAGAATCCTGCCATTTATATTGCAAGAATTTACTGATCGATTCCTTCCAGATATATTGGGCTAGGAATTTAACTACACAAATGGATTAAGTACGAGTGAATGTCGAGAAATTTATCATAGATTACTGGCTAAATTGTTTAATACCTAGATAAATCAAAAATTTATATAATACGCTGAGTATTTTGTTATAGTGTATTTCTAGATTATTTGAACTCATATTATGATAGTAAAAATACACACACACATACACACACACATAGAGTGGAACTGAACTCTACCGACAAACTTCGGCAGGTAATTACTCATCAAAAAATATGTCGAAAACATAAACAAAATATATAGCGTCAGTCTATTATGAAGGGGTGAAATTCGTTCTTGAAAGTGTAGTTGATGCAGAATTTTTTTGCTAGTAACACAGCCAGAATGAACGATAAATGCCTGGGTTTCTGGATACTTCAGTATTACACTCGAAGTACACAGCACAAAATTATGGGCTCCAATACCAACACACATTCATGAAAATAGAAAGATTCGAAGCACATTTGTTCAAAGCAAAATGTAACTATGCCACTTTGTTTGTTGTTTCTTGTGAATTTGTAATCTCCTACACATGGCGAACAAAAATTTGTCGCTACTTGGCCACCTGAGTTATACAGGATGGTGGCCAGTAGTTTATATAGTTAAATTATTTAGGTGCAGACTAAGGACACCTGAGGTTGTTGCTTTAGGGGTAANGTGGCCAGTAGTTTATATAGTTAAATTATTTAGGTGCAGACTAAGGACACCTGAGGTTGTTGCTTTAGGGGTAAATAAATACTTGTATTCTCCGTTATTTAACACGCCAGGATTTTATTGATCAGAAGGTCACATAGTTATTACACACTCTGGCAAGAATGAGCCCCCTTGCAAGTCGTTTGCCTGGAGGGCTGGTGGGCTGAATACTATGCGTCGGGGAATGTTGTTGAAGGGAGACGTTTCTCTACTTATCTAAGACTGCGGCTTTTGGTGAGTTGTCTTCGTTGGTAGCTGAGGCATGGTGAGTTGGGTGGCCCTGATTCAGGCCCTCGGACTGGCTCTCGTTGACGTGCTGTTCTAAGTTGGCTTTTTCTCGCGGCTTTGACGGTCTCTTTCTCTGAAGTCCGGGATTAGGGTTCTCCCGTGACTTGTACCTTTCCTGCAATCCCGGCTGACGTTCCTGGTTGGAGATTGCGTCCTCCTCGGCCTTCTTCCAGCTATCGCGTTTCTGGCTGCATTTCTAAGTGCGGAAACTGCCACTACGTTTTCGGAAATGAACTCATAAGTTCTCGGTACTGTTTTGGGTTTGTCTTGGGGAATTTACTCATATTCTCGGCACTGTTCTCGTCACACGACTGATTACTCCCGTGTCTGATTCGGCTTCTCCTGTTTTGGCTGCATCTATCTCGTCTCGCGGCTGTACCGCCGAACAACTCCCATCTCGGCTCAACAACTGACTGCAAACCACTGATTACAACTCACTGCCTGGGCCGGTCCCGAACTCCGGCTCGTTGATACGACTGCCTCTCGCCTAACTGCCTTCTCTTTCTCGCTCACGACTGCCGATGACAACTGCCCGACGATCACTGACTGACTGATCACGAACCTTGGCTGCTCCCGAATTTAACCCGTCTCCCGGGTTTGGAGATGGAGCAATTGTGAAATTACATTGTGGTGATGTGGTAGTGCCCAGAAAAAATACTCAATGGCCAATGGGAACGTCTCCTTCATTTCCCATATAGGAGCATTTTCGTCGATCCCATTGGGAATGGAGTCCGATCGCCGTGGTGGTATGCAATCAGTCTGGCCACTGCACCACCATAGGCCCTACTTGCATATCAGTGATAGTTTTTGGCAGAGGTATGAATAACACATTGCATACAAGTTGTTCCAACATTTCAAGGTGTCATTTAAAACAGCAACGTCATCCACCAACAGGGGATGTGTTGCTATGTGCCAGACACTGAGATTCATTGTTTGAACATTATGAAGTAATTTATCGAAAACTGAGGCATTTGGCTTTAAAACAAAATATCTATTTTTTTTTCCATTTATGGTAAATTACAAATCCACAGGATAATCAAACAAAGCGATATAGTTATATTTTTTATTTGTGCATTGTACTGCCAACCCATCAATTTTCATTAATAAGGGTTGATACTGGAGCACATATTTTTGTGCCTTGTACTTCGTTGCTTAATAATGCAGTATCCAGAAAATCTGACACTTATCGTTCATTCTGGCTGTGTCACTAGCAAAAAAAATATCTGCTTCAACTACTCTTTCGGGCGAAGTTTTCACCTCTTCGGAATAGATTTTGGCTATATGTCTATGTATTTTAGACCTATTTGCTGATGAGGAATCTCTTACCGAAATTTTTCTGCAGAGTGCAGTTCCAACCTTTATATAGCAAAAGGGTATGCCGATATATGAGGAGAATTTACTCAAACATTACTGCCAAATGTGGTGAACTTCAAAGGTAACCATAGTCATGATTGTAAATATCTGATAGAATCCTGTAACATCATTTGAACTCGGTAGACAAATTTAAAAAAAACTGTATAAATAACAGCATAAATATAAAATGTTAATATTGACTAAAAAATTATTTCAGGAGTGTTGCATTTTGAATGAATTTCAAGCCAACAATTTACTGATACATAAGCGAAATATCAGTTGAACTGTTATAAAACAACTGATATGTTATGGTATTATGCCAAGAATTTCCTTATAGATTCCTGGTATATATTTGAAAACAATACATCACAATTGTATAGAGTTAGCCAAGAATTTACAGACAGATTCTTCCCAGATAAGTTGTACATGGAATATAACAACAGAAATGGATAGAGTATGGGAGCATGGCGAAATTTCTTAAATGCCTGCCAGATGTTTTGAGATAGAGGATAACACAAGTGTACATGGCGTAAGAAGAATTTACTGATAGAATCCTTGCAGCACAGTTTATCTCTCCTGACAACTAAAGAAATGCAAGTTGCATATCAGAATAACGAGAGAAATGCATAAATTATCTCACAGAATTTTGAGACATGTAATTAGGATAATATTTCACAAATATACATTATGCCGATAATTTACTGATATATTTCCGAAGCCCTTCTGAACATGGAGTTTAATTTAAAAATAATATAGCACTATAGAATACCAAGAATTTCCTCAAATATTCTTGTCAGAAATGGTGAAAAATGATACTTTTAAATATATATATTTTTGTTGTTAATTTATTCATAGCTGTTGCCATATATGTTGAAATTTGGTATTGTAGTTGAACTTACTGAAATATTCCTGCTAGATATTCTGTACATGGAATAAAACTATATAGTTGGTATATATAATTAATAAGTTGGTGAATTGCTCATAGATTCCTTACAGATGTGTTAAACACGAGAATAACCCACAAATGTATACGATATTTGAATAATTTACTGATAGAATCCTGCTTGATCTGTTGAACTCGGATGACAAAATAACAGAATTTTATATCATATTATTATGATATTAGAAAGTGAAGAATTTACTCATAAATGAAGGCCAAATGGGTTGCATCTTGAAAGAACAGAAACATGTAGTGTATGAAGAGAATCTACTAATTGATTCCCCAGGAAATATTTATACTACTGATATGATAAAATGCCGAGAATTCCCTCACATGCCTGCCATATATTAGAAATTTAATACCTCACAATTGTAAATACTTTGCTTAGAAATTTCTGATATATTATTGCCAGATATATTATAAATGTTACACTACTACACAAATGAATATGTGTAAAGAACATCTTCATTGATTACTAACAGAAATGTTGAACTTATTAATTATTCACAAATATACATAATTTTGCCGAGCATTTTATGATGGAATTCTTCCATGTTGGAATTTACCGTATGTATATATAAAAATAATGTGCCAATAACATTCCAAGATTGCTGCCAGATATTTTGAACTGACGTAATAAGTCACGGATGTATAAACTATGATAAGTATTTTCTGAAAGAATCCTGTCAGATCTGTTGAAACCAGTTTACATCTAAAAAAATGCGTAAAGCATAACATTACGCCGAATGAAAAGCAAGAATTCACACACAGTTTTTTAGATGACATCATAATCTGGTCGCAATCGTAGGATGAACATGTTATTCACCTATGGCTTGTGCTGGAAATACTGGCTACTCATCAGCTGATTGCGTCACCGGCAAAATGTCACATTGGCTAGAACGCAGTCGATTTCCTGGGCCATGTCGTATGCGTGGACGGTAATTATGCCCACCCTGCTCATTTGCAGAAAAAAATTGTGGCAGCAGCACCACCCACCACGTGCAACCAACTGCAAAGACTCCTTTGATGCACAAACTGGCCCAGAAATTGCATACGTTGCTTCGCTGAACTTGCTGCACCACTCACTAACTTGTTATCGACCCAGTACAAATACTGCTGGTCGACCGAAGCGCAAGCAGCTTTTGACCCACTTAAGGAACTGTTCAAAGAGTGTCATATTCTGTCACACGTTGACCTAAACCGCCATCTGCTTTTGAAACCAGTGCGAGCCTACTGGGGCTGGAGTGGTTCTCTACCATCTTTCCGGCGACGGACACCAACTCGTAATTTTTTACGGCAGTGCGAAGTTTGGCGGGACTGAGCGCTGACATCATAGCAACGAAAGTTAGTGTTTAACTTTTGTGTGGGCTCTACTTCATTTCCGCCCATACCTGAAAGGCCAGCAATTCACTTTGCGAACAGACAACAAGTGTTCAACGTGGTTGGACCATTATGCTGCGAAGGAGAGGAAAACTCGTGTGTTTGTAGTTGTTGTTGCAATCTGCTGAAACACCATCAAACACGTGCCTGGCAAGGACAATGGACTACTTGTCTTGCTCTCGAAGAATCCTCACATGTCAGTGCTGTTACAGGATTACAGCCAACTAGATGTTATGTTCCCACCCGAACACGCACATTTTTCGGCTGATGGGGTAAACAGTGCTGCGCCCGCTTGCACCCCCTCTGCCACTTCTTCATCACTCAGTCATCATGTGCGCTCCACAACCCGACTGTTTCCCTAATACCTGGACTGAGATAGAGCCCATGGTACATCAAGCACAAGCAGTGTCGCCAGCATCTACATACCTTCGCAAGCAGTGTGCAGCTAGACTTAAGGAAAATTACAGAGTAATGGATGAAGTCGTGCAAGTCACCTGACCGAGTTCAAATGAGTAACGTGTTTATCTACCACCTGAAGACCGTGAACTCATGTTCCAATACGTGGTCAACCATCCCTTGGATGGGCATCAGGGAGTTGATCAGACAGTAAGTGAAGAGTCGCATTATTTTCATTGGCCTGTAATGTCAGTTGACGCTCATAAATTGATACGTATGTGCAATATTCGTCAAAGCTGGAAAGTAAGGTGAGGTGATGGTAACCAACAACAGACTTTCCGGTTACCCACAGAACTATTCAAGGGCATTGCATTGAATGTAATGGGGCCATACCCATGTACAGCGTATGGCAAAGGTTCATACTGGAGGTGACTGACTTGTTTGTCTGCTGGGTAGAGGCGTCTGATTTAAGTAACGCACGAGCACCGACCATCTGTGCTACCCTAGAGAATGAATTTTTCCCTCGATGGGGCTACCCAGAGACGATCATATCTGATAATGATAGAGAGTTTACAGGACATAGGTAGAAGCAATGGTGCCGACATTTGCAGGTGATGCCAAGTAGCATGCCGATGTACCATCCCCGGGCGAATCCAACTGAATGCCGTAATCAGGAACTAAAAGCCCAAATCTATCTGCACACCAGGGAATATCACGCAAGATGGGATGCGCACTTAGCAGAGGCACTGTTTCGCCTATGTCGCCACATAAATTATGCTACAGGCGAATCACCAGCTGCCTTGGCGAAAGGGAGTCAGCTTAGCCGCTCTGGCGAACCACACCACCCCGATGATGTCACTGTACCAGCCGGCCCTGCCCTGTGCCGACGAGACGGAACCTTGCGACGGGAAGCTGCAGGACAGCATCTGGAGCAGTATGTCAAGGGTATCACACCAGTCACAGCCCGACCACACACCGAGTTGCAACCAGGGGTGACAGTCTACATGCGGAATCATTCCCTGGGTTCGGCTCCAAGAACTTCTGGGCCAGCCTGGCTCCCCATTGTGTTGGGCCATGTAAGCCAAACGATGCATAGGGCAAACCAGCTCCACCGTGCGAGGCACTGATGGCTGCAACTCGAAGGTACATCGAGACGATCTGAGGAAGGTTGACCTGAGTCCTTGGGATGCCAAAACCTTGAGATGTCGTAGCTGCCGGCCTCGGAGGTGTACGACCAAGGAGCACTTCGAGAAATCATGCTTGAGACCTAGCTGGACCAATTGTACAACTGGCTCTTCCCGCCAACGGCTCAGTATAATTCGTACACAGTCCGGGGCCTGTCATCGTGGAACCAGTCTAGGAGCAGCCTGCCGAGCCCATGTCACCGATCATGAGTTTCTGGGGTGCCCGGGTCTCACTCACCCATGCCGACTTTCAGGTCCGCGTCGAGGAACCGTCCAGCGAGACAACGGCTAATGATGACCTGCTGTCCAGCCCGAGACACTGCAGATGCTGAGCTCAACGCCGCCAACTGTGGGACGCAACTCAAACTTTCCCACCTGCAGGAAAATCTGGGGACAAACCGGACGAAGGGCAGTTCAGAAGATCCAGCCGCATCAGGCGAACTCCCAGGCGTTTCTCACTCTCGTGAGACCAGCAGTAGCCTCTGCAGACACGAGAGCTACCATCGACGCAGCAAGACGATGCCCGACGATGAGATGCATTACCAGCTGCGGGAACTACCGCTGGCCAGACCCCAAATCTGTTGTCTGCTGTCTCCACCGCCAAACAATGCCCACGCCAGAACATCGTAGACGAAGGCATCCACAGTCAGGTTCGCTATACTGAGGGGGGTGGATGTTTGTCATCGTACTTCCTCTGGTCATCAGAGCACTAACCTTGACACACGGATGTTAAACTGAAGAGAGCCACCCGGCGGGCTCTCGTGCCCATGAGTATCTGGCTATTCATCGTGGGACAGAGGCCATGGCAAGCCTCGGCGAGAAGTGCAAAAACAATGGATTCATAACTATGTGAAGGAAACTGCAAGTGCAGCGTGTGCGTGGTTTCTCCTTTGTTAAATGCTGCTTCAATTATCGGCAAAGCTTTCCCCTGGTGCGGGAATGAACTCTTCTCTTACGCCCTGACTGGCTAGTCTGAGCGTAAGTGGTGCGTGATTCTGGTGCTCCTGCTGTTTCTCCGCGAGAGCACTTCCTGTGTCTTTTACAGTGGACTGCCCAATGAGCAGATGTCACAATAAAAGTTTTCAGGCAGGTTTCTAGACACATCATCTGAGTGGATGTGATATTAGTTTTGCAGTGCAAGGGCAGGCCGACTGAACTTGGTGATGTATGAGCAGTACCAACTTCAAAGCAACCTAGCTGAATTACCTATGTAAATTCTCCACAAATCAATTGACTTGTAAATTTTATAGGAAGGGATTGCTGTGTCGTTTGTTTTGTGGCAGAGAATTGCAGTCGAAATCCTGTTCCTTAGAGTGTACTTTATGTACTAATTTATTTAACGTAATTTTTTCAGTCTACTCATTATTGCAGGTTGGTTTTACTGTTAATACTTTAACTATGGTTTTCAGTAGTGTATCTTTATTTCAGTTTTTTCCTCTCAGTGATCTGTATCTCATTCAGGAGTTATTTGGTTTTTCTAAATTACCATTAAGTTACATTGCAGCCCTCGTTTCCAGTTCTCGGTAACCGGAGACGATGACCCTGTTGCCCCACTCAGTTCTTCTTGCAACGAGGGTGCGGATGCGACACGCGGGAGTCCTGCCCTTTTGTACTGCATTTATTTTGTAACTTCTGACACTTTATTAATCCAGGACAGTTTTTCTTCTGTCTCACGTGGTCCACTCTCTCCCTCTGGCCCTCGCTGCAACTAGTTTCGGCAGGGGGGAGTGTCAATTTTTAATTTTCGGTCCGCGGCCGTTAACCTCATGAAATGACTAGTGCACCGACCATGCGGTCGTGCACAGAAAATTTCTTTGTCATTGCATTTCTCAATGTGCTAATGTTAGTGTATGTTTAACGTAGTTCTTGTTCCGGGATACACCCGCACCTCTTACCACATGTTCATAAGTCGTGTTTCATATCAATAAACAGCCATTGCTATTCTATGTGTTCTGTGGTATTTTTTCAGTGTAATTCAGTGTCTCAGAAATTCTAATGTTAGTCAGGTATCGCCGTTTTCTCTGGCGCGAGGTCTTTTAGGGTGTATGCTCGGAGGCCTGGTAACCACGGAGTAGCTAGCTAGTCCGAAACCTTTAATATCACGTAATTTTCAACTACGGTAAGCTACATTTACTGCCTTTGGGGATTGGCTGAAAACAGCCACACTGCTGAATGTCGCACGACCCTAAGATCTACTAGTCTCCATTCCTGTCCCAGTCAGGACATTGTACTCGTAATTGCTTAGCTGGGTGTCGCCCTTCACCAACATAATTGGCATCATTGCATCATAGACACAGTCTGAGACACCCCAGCAGCAATGAATTTATACAAGAAGCAAAGTAGCACAAGTACTTTTTACTCAAGAATTTCCAAACCATGTTAACAAATTGACATAAAATAACATGACATTTTATTAGGTGATTCAAAAGCGTAAAACACATTTGCTGAAGCAAGTTGTCTGCCTTGCTTTTGGAGCTGAGAAAAGACATACAAATAGGGGCCTACTTTAACAGCTTGATTAACTCTAAAGAAGTAGAGTTCACATCAAATGGGACAAGAAAAGAATTGTGAATTAATGTCACGACGACGAGAATACCTCATTATGTTTTTTTAAAGCAAATNCGTGAATTAATGTCACGACGACGAGAATACCTCATTATGTTTTTTTAAAGCAAATAACTGCGTCGGGATCCAATGTTGTGAACACTGAATAGTACTTAGCAAGACGGAGTTTCAGTTAAAAGTGAAATGTCAAGTGCTTTCACTGGCTGTAGCTAGGAGCTAAATCTGAAATCAAGGTAAATTCAATCTAGATCACAGTATAACAATTTATGTGGTATGTCCAAACCCAAACTACCACAAGCAAGAAATGCANGTAAATTCAATCTAGATCACAGTATAACAATTTATGTGGTATGTCCAAACCCAAACTACCACAAGCAAGAAATGCAGTGACTTACGTCCCAATTTGGCTGTACGGTAAACACAGCAAGTAATATTGCCCCATGATAGAAGGTAAAATGCCTAACACAAATTATAAACCCTAAATTAAATATGTAAATGATTATGCCAAACAGAAATGTAAACGACAGGTGGCCTAAACGGAATTTGGTAAATAGAAAATACTAACGAAGAATGCAAGTCATCTCAGCCTGTCCTGAGATGGGTGTACACAGAATACTCTACCAACAAGAAAAAAACCCTAGCATCTAGCAGAAGTTCAGAATAAGAGACGGCGACTCAGGTCACACACATTTCCTGCGAACGCTGGCCACGCGAGGGAGGGCGCATGTGCTGCAGGAGTGGGCGAAGGGGAAACAAGGAGAAGGGAGTCAAGTCTAGGAGGAATTTCTTGGAGAAATTACACTGCCGAGCGTCACAGTGACGAGGACTATAAAAGGAAAGTTCAAACGCGTTGTGCACCACCAGTCTCAGTAAAAAAAAAAAAAAAAAAAAAAAAAAATCAAATGTAGACATGTAGGTGATTCACGTTTTTACACACGGTCACACAAGTGGCATCACCTAGGGCTGGATTTATCTCTGTACTTGCTGGATTATATAAAATCGTCCTGGTGTGCATGGTTTCCATCCTGACTCTCGTCGATGTGTTGTTAGCACACTTTCATTGTGTAGTCTGTATCGGAGACGAGTTCTACAGCACTACGTACACTTGGACATGTTCGAGTGTGGCCGCATCCTAGGCATGCAGGAAGTGGGACAGTCATGGCTCTATCATATGACATATTTGTGCGTATTCCATGGTTGCGTGCTGTTGACACCAGCAGATAGAGGAAGGTACGCACACATGACACGCAGGATCTGTGAGACCACGAGGCACTACGGGTGAGCGCCGACAGATCGTCCGACATGCGCGGAATACTCTAAACCCCACTAGCGAGCAGTGATGACCACCCTGAAGCATCCTGTGAGGGCCAGTTCCATTGGTATANACATGTTCGAGTGTGGCCGCATCCTAGGCATGCAGGAAGTGGGACAGTCATGGCTCTATCATATGACATATTTGTGCGTATTCCATGGTTGCGTGCTGTTGACACCAGCAGATAGAGGAAGGTACGCACACATGACACGCAGGATCTGTGAGACCACGAAGCACTACGGGTGAGCGCCGACAGATCGTCCGACATGCGCGGAATACCCTAAACCCCACTAGCGAGCAGTGATGATCACCCTGAAGCATCCTGTGAGGGCCAGTTCCATTGGTAGACGGCTGCACGACGCATGGCTACATGCACGCAGGCAGTTACGATGACTGTCTGTAACACCACATCAACGTCGCTATAGGCTGAAATGGTGTCGTCATCAACTGCAATGGAGCTATGCAGAAAGACGCGGGTCATCTTCAGTGACGAGTCACACTTTTGGCTTGGTGGCGAAGACCAACATGTCTGTGTTTGGAGGCAACATGGTAAGCACCAAATTGAATGATTTGTTACCACATGTCACNTGGCGAAGACCAACATGTCTGTGTTTGGAGGCAACATGGTAAGCACCAAATTGAATGATTTGTTACCACATGTCACACATAAGAGATATTGGTGTCGTGGTGTGTGGTACGGTTTCGTACAATGCCCAATCACTATTGGTCTTCATCATGGGCACTTTGTCAGAGGAGTTGCAACCAGTTGCCCTGCAGTTTGTGAACGCCCACGCCTGTGCTATTCTCCAACAGGGATACGTACGACCTCATACCAGTGCTGCCTCAAGAGCGTGCCTTGAAGCCACGAGTACTCTGTTATGGCCATTCACATCGACAGTCTTATCTAAAATTGAAAATATGTGGGATTTTGCTTCCTGCCTAATCGCTACTCCAACGCTGCCACTAAATATTTAGGAAATGCGAGCGAATATTGAAACTGCTAATTAGAACGGATTAATTCTGGATACCATCAGGGATTTTCATAAATATGGTGGAGTGTGTTCGAAAACATGGTGGATCAATGTCATACTGCGAGACGTATCTATGTTTATCGGAACTAATATTGCTCATACCAGATTCAGTTTGTAATCATTTATTTTTGCTGGAGAGTTTAATCTTACTTCCAAATGTAATTCAATCCGACACTCCCTTGTGAATACAATTATTTATTGGACCATGAATGTATTATATATGAAATACAGAAGATAGAAGTTACGTACTATATCGCCAGCAGTAACGTTGTACTTTGGCGATGGGGCGTGTCTTTACGTTGTGCATGTTAAAAGCTTTCAGAACAGCATATATGAGGTGAAATGCAAGGTACTTGCGAGGGGTGGTTTCCTAACGATGGGTATATATGGAAAAGATGTACGCGATTGCCCTACGGTTAACCAGAAGCCANTGCGAGGGGTGGTTTCCTAACGATGGGTATATATGGAAAAGATGTACGCGATTGCCCTACGGTTAACCAGAAGCCGGATAGTAGGGATTTGAGAGGCAGGGTGGACAGTGAGACTAATTAGTAAGTATTCGGCCCGTTCAGACATCACAGTGTGATTGTGTTGGAAGCAATGAACTCATGTCAAAACTGCTTTACCGTAGATATTTTCTACACTACCGTTAAAAAGCAACAGGGAGAAGGATATTTCGACTCTCAGATAGGCCCANACCGTAGATATTTTCTACACTACCGTTAAAAAGCAACAGGGAGAAGGATATTTCGACTCTCAGATAGGCCCATACCGAGCTAATGGCTTCCTTGTCCATCACAAAGCAAGGTGTGGCATCAAGACCTGACCACTTGTCTGTATAATAAGCATTAAAAAATGCCTAGCCGGTATAAATTTGCAATGCAAACAATATTTTGTGTTCTGCCAATAATGCATCAACAAAGTCGCCATCCTATTAACGTGGTTTCAGCAGGGTGAACAAGAAATGCTACCGACTGGTGNTGCGAGGGGTGGTTTCCTAACGATGGGTATATATGGAAAAGATGTACGCGATTGCCCTACGGTTAACCAGAAGCCAGATAGTAGGGATTTGAGAGGCAGGGTGGACAGTGAGACTAATTAGTAAGTATTCGGCCCGTTCAGACATCACAGTGTGATTGTGTTGGAAGCAATGAACGCATGTCAAAACTTCTTTACCGTAGATATTTTCTACACTACCGTTAAAAAGCAACAGGGAGAAGGATATTTCGACTCTCAGATAGGCCCATACTGAGCTAATGGCTTCCTTGTCCATCACAAAGCAAGGTGTGGCATCAAGACGTGACCACTTGTCTGTATAATAAGCATTAAAAAATGCCTAGCCGGTATAAATTTGCAATGCAAACAATATTTTGTGTTCTGACAATAATGCATCAACAAAGTCGCCATCCTATTAACGTGGTTTCAGCAGGGTGAACAAGAAATGCTACCGACTGGTGAAGTATTGTTTTTAGCGACGAATTTTTTCTCTTCGGGAATGGGTGATTATCATGAAAAGTGTTATTTGTGGAATACAGATAAGCACTTCAACCCCTGTTACAATATGCATTGTCGTACATTCCATACTACTGAATTTTTACTTTTGGGAAGCTTTCGTATATTATCCACTGGTGGCGATAAAGACAGCTGTCAAATACACACCTGTTCTTTAAATACATATTGCGTCGCCATCTGTTAACATTCTAAGCTGAATGACGAGGAGTCATTTTTCAGCGAGTTATTGTTGGCCTTCACACATAACTCTTGTGTCAGTAGTGTTAACTTCATGATACAACAGTGGCTCGTCAGGTAACCTGTGTGGTTGTGCGCCAAACATATGTTGAACCAAATTCCACAACAGATTACTCCATGTTGAAGTAATCGTGATATGTAAAATAATTTTGAATAAATATATGTGTGGGAAAACATAAGATATTTGTTTGATTTCATCCGCAATCGTATCCAGGCACAAGACAGTCCAACAATGAGTTAAATATTCTCTTCTTCTTTGTAGGATATGAAAACATTGTTCGGAAACAATAACACAACTCTTCCTTCATTTTTTCTGTACTATTACACTGATAAATCTCCAATAGGATTCAACAGTTTCTCTTTGATGCGCAAATTTTTATGATAGTGAGTGATAATTTATAATTTTCTAGATAGTTTCAAGGTGCCCAAACCCAAGTCAAATTCGATATTTTATTGCAAAACGTCTTTGGGAGTACATGAGCAGATTAGGAGGAACATTTGTCGAGCTGCTGCTGTTGCTTATTGAAACAGAATGCACGTGCGAGATTTGCTGGTGTGTCTGATAAGATACAGCACTCATAGTGAGAGAAAGCTGCCATCGTCCGCATCCCAGGAGGTGGAAACGTCTTCTGGTATACTTCTACTTTACCAAGTGTAAGTAATAAATCTCGACTGGTGTATAATATTTTCTGGTGCTTTCCAGTTCTTATTCCACACATTGTTTCAATGCCTTACACGCAGTATGGCTCACTGCTAGTCAAGAGGTTATTCAATAGACTACTATTTATTAGGTATTGTAAAGTGGGAATTATTCAGAAGTTGTTTCTCATGCGAATAGCACAGAAGATAATTACCCGTTATTAAAAAAGGACGCCCCACGTCCAATGTGTTAATTGGTGGCATACGCCCTTATAATGCAGTCTCGTCTTCTCATACCGTTTAGAATTTCTGATATTCTTAATTACGAAGAAATGAAAATGTTTAAAACTAATAGCAGCTATTTTAACTGAAGGTAATTCACACCTTTACAATAATCGCCAAATAACGTTATAGGTATCTCAAACCTCAAAGGAAGTGCAGAGATTTAGAATTTTTACTTCCCTCTATAAAAAAAATTAAAATTGACATTATTCCAACGCACCTCAATGACATACACCCACACAATGCCTTTCATGTTCCAAAGCAGTATATTCACTCGTCATGTTTCGTCACGCTTTGTTTTTACTAATCTACCTGTTTTTATTAAAATCTGAACCCCTTAAAATATTTTAAATGTAACTTAGATCTAAATAATACCAGGACATTATGACTTAATCGGCATCTTTACAATACCAGACACTGCACACCATATATATTCGTTGTATCATTAATAGTTTGCGAGTATGGAGATTTGACGAGGATGCATCTTAATTGCGACAAAAATTTATTAACATTTTATTTAAGGGAACAAAGCTAATGAGTCGTATACTATCATGTAATCTTACTTTACCTATCAGATCTCATCGCTGAATCGTAAACGATTCGATAGATATGGCATTTTAAAGTCTAACTTCCATTACAAATGTAAATTTGTAATTTGTCCAGTTAACGCGGCAAAACAATGTCCACTAACGGCATATGGTCACATGCTAAACTAGATCGCCGTCTGTAAAATTGTAGAATGGTACAGAGAGTCGAACAGGCCCCCCCTCCTTGTAAGAATGTAACATTTTCATAATCGATACTTGGACTTAGAAGAGCTTACAAAAATAGAGTTCTGACTAAAATATGAATACATTATGTCCAATGGTGTGTGAATTTTGCAGCTTTAGAATACAAAATACATGAAAACGTACCCCAAACTATATTAAACAGTGGCGGTTTGATAGTTGTTATCGAAATAAGTAGTAATGTGATAGCTAAAGATTGAAACTTACAACACGACAATTTTGGTTTAAATATTTTAATAGTTCCAAGATATAATAAATATATACATGTTAAAATTAAGTCATAAAGTGCGTAAAATTGTAGGATTATTTTTCATTATTTTGTATTAAAAAATGTTGGTGGTAATATATTGCACAGTTCACAAAAATAAGTGTTTTAACTGCGCAGGTTTGCTTACAATGGTAACGAAAGAGTGAGGAATCGTTCATTTTTTTACACCTTGGTTGCAGAAGTTGGCCAATGCCTAGTGTTTTCTGATTGTATAGAGACTTTGAATTTTATACATGGAACATCAAGTGCTTACACATTTGCAAAACAATCAAATCTAGATAAGAGGCTTAACCTGCCCTCTCGTGTATTTGGTAAAGTAATTTAGAAAATAGTTTTAAGACTTTATTCTGTAGATACTGGGGCATTAACAGGTAATCCTGAAAGAGTCTACTTTTTTACTACAACAAAGTTATCTCGTTTGAATGCAATGAATGTTATATTAAAAGTGTAAATTGTGACGAAAACAATGAAATCATTTCGCTTTTCATTGGACTTAATTTCAACTGTTACGATAGCATACCCACAACAATTAAAAATATAACTCAAGTAGAAAAGTAGGCGAAAATTATAGCTAACCGACAGCGACCAAATGGAAATGAATGAGACATTGGTCCAAAAGCACAAGACATAGTTGTAAAGGACAAACTTCCATATA
Organism: Clitarchus hookeri; assembly: GCA_002778355.1. NCBI lineage: Eukaryota > Metazoa > Arthropoda > Insecta > Phasmatodea > Phasmatidae > Clitarchus > Clitarchus hookeri. The sequence continues at coordinate 266,504 of NQII01001735.1, forward strand.
AACACATACGATTACAATAAATTGTAATTTAAGTTTTTTAACTTTTAGTTATCTTTATTGAATAAGAAAGGAAATTGCGATTCTAAAGGATCGGCATATACCGCAGTAGTAAGAAGTTCATTCGCCATATTAGATCTGGGTCATCAGAGTGGCCATCTTGGTCTTTGACGCTTATTGTAGTTGACATATTTCAACCACGAATGCGTTTTTCCTTTTAATTTTTTTTAAATTCCTTTAAATTCTTATAAACGTTCTAATACAAAGCCTCAGATTTTCCAACAAAAGCCGTCAAAATTTTCGATTTCCCGGTTTAAATGTTTAAAGTTTATTGTTAATTTATTTTTAAATTTGATTTTGTTCTTCCTTAAAATAAATACCCGACTATATTTTAAAGAATTATTTTTTTTTAAATAACGGGATGCCTCAATTTTTCATGATAACTCAATTTGTGTGGAATTGTTTTACGTCTAAAGTAAGTTAATGTGAACAAGGCATATGCTAAAAAAATTATTTCTTTGACTTATTTATGTAAATGAGTTTTTAATTCTGATAAAATTTTAGAAACACAAGTACTTAGTGTGACATGTCTGTGGATGCATACTTTTTTAAGGCGACTTTAAATTTGATGCCCGAATGGACGCTTAAATGCTTATGTGTAAGACCGTACATGATTTTATAGGAACACCAATATGTTTAGTGTTTCTAATGTATTTACGGAAGTAGAACAGTTTAGAGAACTCGGGCATAAGGGCACGGGACACACGATCAGGAACTGGCCGCCCGCCATGTAGTGACGTCAACCAACCGCCACATTGGGTCTGCGTGATCTTGACCCATAACCTTGACCTTGACCCTGTGCCCAACACCTTGGATAACCTGTATCCCAAAAAAAATTACTAAAAATCAATGTGGAACTTACCTAATTTTGGTCGTTGCTTGAGCGGGAAGCGTATAGCTATTGTGAAATCCTCAGGTAAATGGTTATGAGTAGGTAGAAATAAGCGGTTCCAGCACACCCGGCGCTGGCGCTGAGACGAGGGACGAGCCCGGTAGCATCTCCCACGTCAGCCGATGACGTCATCACGGACTTTACCTGTTCTCGGGCGCTACGTGAGCAAGGCTCTCGTGTCTACATGAATCTCTCAAAATGTCCTCGTCTCTGATTGGATGCGCGAGGCTCTCATAATATAATGTTTTGAAAAAAATATGCATATTATTTTAAGAATTTTTAAATTTTTTATTTTTTTATTTTTTTAAACCGATAAGCTACGCGAGGCTCTCGAAACTTACAAGTCAGTACCGTTCATATAAGCTGAATAATGTTTTTGTTCATTGTCCCCTGACACAACTTCTCACAGCATGTAAGCATAGTCTAATTTCCGAATCAGATATAGTCACCAAAACATATGCTTCACCTAGACAACAANTAGTCTAATTTCCGAATCAGATATAGTCACCAAAACATATGCATCACCCCTACAACGAAAATTATCACTGAGTCATTTAAGCCATATGCTTATTACGTAAGGTTTGTTTGTAAGTTAATGTGCAAATGACGTCACACGAAGCTCTCATACCGGCAGCATTGAGGTTCGATGCCATCGGCTTACTTATTGCATGATGGTAAATTTATAATTTTTTTGTTTAATTTAAATTACACGTAGCTCTCGAAGGAAAGCTAGCATTCTATAGGATGCTAGCAAGTATAAGAATGAAAGGTATATATATATATATATAACATAAAAAAAACACATTTATTTATATATTACAAAAAAAAGGTATTGGATATAAAAACCGCCAGCAGCGTTGCATGACATCTGCTTCTAATGGAGGTGAAAGATATCTATCGACGCAACTAGCTGCTCCTGGCTGGCTGGTTGGGTCGCATTAACGATCCAGTTTTCGAAGCTGAATACTGGCTGCACGTCTGGAGTTCGACGTTTTACTGTACGTCCGGAATTCGATGATGCTCCTGGATGCACGACCACAACTGAATGCTGCATTTAGGCCCCATGCGAATTTATAAGCATAGTTGAATATATTTCCCGAACCGTTTAATATAGAACCATTAAATTCATAACATAGTCATTGCCCCCAGCTAGGAAAATTAAGAAATTGACATTTTAGTTCTATGCGAACGTACACTGAGGTGAAATAAGTCATGGGATAGCAATATGCAATTATACAGATAGCAGTTGTATCGCATTCAAAATTTATAAATTGGCAGTGCATTGGTTGGGCTTTAATTTGTAGTCCAATGATTCATGTGAAAAGGTTTTTGACGTGATTATGGCCGCACGACGGGAATTAACAGACTTTGAACGCGGAATGGTAGTTGGAGCTAGACGCATGGGACATTCCATTTCGGGAATGGTTAGGGAATTCAACATTCCGAGATCCACAGTGTCAAGAGTGTGTCGATAATACCTATTTTCAGGTATAACTTCCCACCATGGACAACGCAGTGGCCGACCGCCTGCACTTAATGACCGAGACCAACGACGTGTACGCAGAATGGTCAGTGTTAACAGAGAAGCAACACTGCGTAAAACAACCGCAGGAATCAATGTGGAACATATGACGGACGTTTCCGTTAGGGCAGTGCGGCGAACTTTGGCTGTACTGGGCCATGCCAACAGAAGACCGACTCGAGTGCCTTTACTAAACGCACGACATCGCCTACAGCGCCTCTCCTGGGCTCGTGACCATATCGGTTGGACCCTAGACGACTGGAAAACCGTGGCTTGGTCAGATGAGTCCTGATTTCAGTTGGTAAGAGCTGATTGTAGTGTTCGAGTGAGGCGCAGACCCAACGAATCCATGGACCCAAGTTGTCAACAAGGAACTGTGCAAGCTGGTGGTGGCTCCATGATGATGTGGGTTGTTTTTAAATGGAATGGACTAGGTCCTCTGGTCCAACTGAACTGATCATTGACTGGAAAGGGTTATTTCAGCTACTTGGAGACCACTTGCAGCCTTTCATGGACTCCATGTACCCAGACAACGATGGCATTTTTATGGATGACAATCGCCATGTCACCGGGCCACAATTGTTCGCGATTGGTTTGAAGATCATTCTGGACAATTCCAGCTAATGATTTGGCCACCAAGATCGCCCGACACGAATCTCATCGAACATTTATTGGACATAATCGAGAAGTCAGTTCGTGCACAAACTCCTGCACCGGCAACACTTTCGCAATTATGGACGTCTATAGAGGCAGCATGGCTCAATATTTCTGCTGGGGACTTCTAAGAACTTGTTGAGTTCATGCCACGTCGAGTTGCTGCACTTCGCCCGTCAAAGGAGGTCCGACACGATATTAGGAGGTATCCCATGACTTTTGTCGCCTCAGTGTATAAGCATATTTGGTCGTAATTTCCAACCCGTTTAAGATATAGGCGTCAAGTTGTTAACATACACATCACCCCCGACATTGCATTCCATTTGGGTGCCGCGGTGATGCAATGGATAGAGTACATGTTTAACATCAAGCACTTGCATTCCAAGCTGGGAGGGTTTTCTCAGAGTATTCCCAAATGCGATATAAACTTCACGCTCTTGCATTCCATTTTGGCAGGGTGCCCCGATGATGCAACGGATAGTGCACATGTTAAACGTCACACTCTTGCATTCCTAGCTGGGAGGGTTATCACAGAGTCTTCCCAAATGCGTTATAAACTTCACACTCTTGCATTCCATTTCGTCAGGGTGCCACAGTGACGTAGCGGATAGAGGACTCGCTTCCCAGCGGCCTAGACATAGGTCCAGGTGACAGGATTCCACGTTGATGTAGCGGATAGACGACTCGATTCCCAGCAGTCATCACATAGCCCCAGGTGATGGGATGCTGCGGTGATATAGAGGATAGACGACTCGCTTCCCAGTAGCGATGACATAGGCCCAGACGACAGAGTGCAGCGGTGACGTAGTGGATAGACGACTCCCTTCCCAGTTGCCATGACATAGGCCCAGGCGATGGGGTGCTGTGGTGACGCAGCAGATAGACGACTCGCTTCCCAGCAGCCATGACATAGCACCAAGCAATGGGGTGTCGCAGTGACATAGCGGATAGACGACTGGCTTCCCAGTGGCCATGAAATAGACCCAGGCGACGTGTTGCTGCGGTGATGTAGTGGATAGACGACTTGCTTCCCAGCGGCCATGACATATGCCCAGGCGATAGGGTTCCACATTGATGTTAATTTTTTCCAAATTAAAAAAAAAACATTTTTCCACACTCTTGCATGCCAAGCTGGGAGGGTTATCTCAGACTCTTCCCAAATTAGTTTATCATTTAATACCTTTCTACAAGATGATATACATTACATGCTTGCATGACAAGTTGGGAGGGTTATCACAGTGCCTTCCCAAAATCAATAAACATTTAATACCTCCCTGCAAGATTATATATATTATGTGCTGCAATGACAAGCCAGGAGGGTTATCTCAGAATCTCCCCAAAATCAAATTGAAATTTAAGTCCATCCTACGAGATGATATACATTACACTCTTGCATGCCAAGCCGGAAGGGTTATCTCAGAGTTTCCCCAAATTGAAATTGAAATTTAAGTTCATTCTATTTGATAATATACTTTACACTCTTGCATGGCAAGCCGGGAGGTTTATCTGAGTGCATTCCCAAATTCGAATATATTTTAATTCTTTCCTACAAGATTATTTACACTATGTGCTTCCTTGACAAGTCGGGAGGGTTATCTCAGTGTCTTCCCAAAATCAATTATCGTTTAAATCCTTCCTACAAGATGATATTTATTACATAGTTGCATTCCAAGATGGGAGGGTTATCTCAGTGTCTTCCCAAAATCAATTAACATTTAAGTCCTTCCTACGAGACGATATTCATTACATGTTTGCATGCCAAGCTGGTAGGGTTATCCCAGTGTCTTCCCAAAATCAATTAACATTTAAGTCCTTCCTACAAGATGATATTCATTACATGCTTGCATTCCAAGATGGGAGGGTTATCTCATTGTCTTCCCATTCGTGGCCGAAGACGGGAGAAAGCTCCTGTCTTCGGCTTCCATGATGGCGTTCGCCATCGTCGAAGCTGCCATGAATTTCTTACAATTTTTTTAAAATATATTTTTGAAAAAACATTTTTTTGTAATTTAGAAAAAAATTTTTTTGGCCTTTTGTTTATTTCTTTTTTTGTAAATTTCTGAAGAAAAATTGGGAAATTAGGAAAATTTTGACTTTTTTTTGGGGTAAAAAGGGAAATTTCGAGGGGAAAACGGGAAAAACACGTAATGTAATGACGTTTTCTTACCAAGGTTCGGTGGCTCCGTGGCTCCGTGACACGCAGCTGATAGAGAACAGAGTTCAAGCCTTGGAACTATACAAACTATTAATTATCTTTCATACTTTGACAAAATCTGGTAATTTACTTTTCCCAGTGATGTACATGAACCTAATATTAGCATGGTTATGATAAATGAATGACACTGAAGAAATAATAATTAATATTTTTTACCTCAGTTTCGGCAGTGACGATACTCTTTCGGGGGTCTCACGTAACATGTTAGGTATCTTTTTCCTTGTGTACTGCAGCTTTCTCGTTGACGCGAATTATGCCTATCTTATGAATAGTTGATGACTATGTTACGATTTTTGGTAGCTGTATCTTAAATGGTTCGGAAAGTATAATCTACTATGCTTATAGGTAAGCTCAGGCGGCAAATGTCCATGTCGTCATTTTTTTATTGTTGGGGTTATACATATGTTATGAATTTACATAGCAGTATATTCAACAGGTCGGAAATTACGACCAACTATGCTAATAAGTACGCTTCGTGTATAAACGGCTCTGTGATAATTTTCGTTGTCGGGAAGGGTAAGAGAGTG